>JAHWFP010219678.1:25243-54158 GCA_023313725.1 Lithobius niger
TCGACTTCGGACACAAATGGAAACGAGCAGTCCG
Organism: Lithobius niger; assembly: GCA_023313725.1. NCBI lineage: Eukaryota > Metazoa > Arthropoda > Chilopoda > Lithobiomorpha > Lithobiidae > Lithobius > Lithobius niger. The sequence goes on from JAHWFP010219678.1 coordinate 25,278, forward strand.
CCCTACCGGGATCGGACAGCGCGCTGTCCGGACCGGGCACGTAAAGCCAGTGGTTGTCCGGAGCGGACACGGGACGGTCCGGACCCTCAGGAGAGTGGGCCGGACAGGGCCCGGAGAATCGGCGGGCACCCCCTTGGGGGCTACCGAAGACATGGGAGCAACAATGGCTGACTTTCAGCGGACAGTGGGCTTGGTTGACAGCTGGAGGAGGGCAGCCGTGGACTATGTATGGACACGGTCAGTCATTCCAAGGCTGGGGTTGCCCTCCCCCCCCCCCCCCCCCACTCCCGGGCCACCGGATTGATCACCGGAGACGGGGGCAGTGCCGCCCCCCCCTCCTGGACACGCCTTCGTTACCGAGTGCGCATGGGGCAGTGTTGAGTGGTGCGTTGTCGACCGCTGGTGTTGTGAGTGCTTCGCAAAGTGCCGGAGGGAACGTCCGTCATGTTAGTGCGCAGGGAGACTCTGCGGATGGTGACCCGGGGGAGACGTACGCCGGACCATTCGTCCATTCCCCTGCCGGGTCAACAACACAGTGGCTCGGGAGAGGAACCCTTCGAGCCAGTCGAAAGTGCTCAAGAGGCCATAGAATGGAAGTTGGTCGTGGACGAGATTTACGGCTCACTTCCGAGTGTATTTTGCCCCACGGTCGCAGTCCCGCTGAACGGAGGGGGAACCGCCGGCTACTTCCTTTGCCAACATGGACCGGATAGCGAAGTCACAACTTCATCTGCCTCAGTCCCAAGTACTCTACAGGCAGCTGTTGGTGAACGGAGGGATCTTGCGGGATAAGGGAAAGGTGCTCTCGGTGGTGGCTCCCCTCCCGATCTTACCAAAGGCTCGTTTTTCTTTTCAGCGGGGAACGCAGGTGCCCCTAGATTGACTAGATATAGGACCTACGAAGAGACTTCCTAACGAGGTGAAGATGGACATGGAATCGTCTCTTCCACGACCGCCGTGGATTCGTGTCTCAACCGCACAGTTCGAAGAGGAGGAAAAGGTGTTGCGTGCCAGTCTGCGTGCCACGTCTACGGCCGATATGGCCTATTCTGCGGCGACGGCCAAATTCAAGGACTTTTTGGCCACTAGCCCCGAGGACCGGGATGTGGCGGCTGTCGACAGTGCAGTGAAACTTCTACGTAAAGCGTCGGAATTTCATGCCGATGCAATTAACTGGGGTACAAGAGCCGTCTTCAACTCTGTATTGCCCAATAGGCTGGATGCTTATCTGGTGGGGGCCCTGGTGGTATTCTGCAAAGACACTCTTAAGAACTTACGCCTGCTCCCGGTCCACAAATCCCAATGGCTCTTCAATGGTCAGTTGCTCGTCGTTGCTCCTGAATTACGTGACAAGGTGAAGCCTCAAGCCCCTCCGCATCGCCAACGAGGTTCGAATACGAGTAAGGGGTCCAGTCATTTCGGGAGTTGCCCTGCCAGGGGGGCTCTACCCAACAGAAGATGGCATCAAACCTGGGACAAAGTCAGTTTCCGTCAGGAGGTGCCCATAAGAGTGGCAGAGGTAGAGGCGCACAGGGAAGGGGCTCGTTCCCTCGCAACAGGGGCGGCGGACGCCGACCCCCCCAACACTCGGAATTGACAGGATCCTGACGCAAACGGCCCCCACGCTCCACCGTCAAGTGGGGGGGCCGAGTCAAGCGTCACCTTGGAACGTGGAGAGCCATCTCAAACGACAAGTTCGTGCTAGCGGTGGTGGCCGGGGGTTATATCCCAAGCTTTACTTCGGCCCCACCACTGTCTCGCACTCTGCCACACTGGCTAAGGAACAAGGTGGATCCCCCCTGAGTACGTGACGGAGGTTCAGAAGTTGGTGACGAAAGGTGCCCTTCGAGAGTCAGAGCCCAATACGCCAGGGTTCTACAGCCCAGCTCGTGTGATCCCCAAACGCAATGGAGGATCGCGGTTAATCTTCAATCTCCGTCACCTCAACGAATTCATCTCCAACGAACACTTCAAGATGGAGACGTTGTGTTAAATTCGAGAGGCGATCCGCCAGGACGAGTTCTCCACGTCCATCGATCTGGAGGACGCATACCTCCATATCCCACTACACCCCAGTGTCTACCATTTGTTCCGTTTGGTCTGCCTAGGGAAGGTCTACCACTTTGTAGTCCTTCCCTTTGGCCTGTGTACGGCCCCCTACGTCTTCACAGTGGTGATGAAACCCGTGCTGGCGGCCCTACATCGAGCGTATGTACAGGCCCACGCTTATTTAGACGACTGGCTCCTGTGCCACAAGGACAAGGGTGTGTTGACGAGACACACGAAGATGTGCATCGAGTTCTTGACCCAACTAGGCCTAGGTGTGAACCTGGAAAAGTCCAGGATAGTGCCAGAGAGGAGTTTCGAGTTTTTGGGTGCCTGGATCGACACGGAGAACTTCTCTATTCAACCGTCAGAGTCTCGGATCCTGCGGGTGTCCCAAGCGGCGTCTGTTCTTCTGGGTTCTCGAGTCACTACAGTGAGAGAACTGTCGAGGACGATCGGGATGATGGACTCGTGCGCGACACTAGTGCCGATGGGGTCATGGAGAGTCCGCCCGCTGCATTGGCTGAGGAAACTGGAGTGGTGGCCGAGAAACTCGTGGGAAGACGTAGTGCACTTGGACAGGGCTCCGGTCGAGGAGATAACCTGGTGGACTGTCGGCAGCAACCTTCAACTGGGTGTACCGATTCATGCGACGGCGTCGGACTGGCTTCTGATCACGGACGCGTCCTCCTCGGGGTGGGGCGCGACCGTGGGAGAAGAACAGTCGGCCGGACGGTGGTCAATGGAGGAGCAGAGCCTCCACATCATTGTGTTGGAGCTACGTGCAGTGTGGCTTGCACTCCTACTGTGGACACAGAAGCTCCGCGGATCAACAGTGACGGTCCTGTTGGACAATACCGCCGCAGTCTCCTACCTGTGGAGGGGGGGGGGGCGGCACGAAGTCGTCGTCACTATATCTGGAGGTGGGCCGGATATTTCAGTTGTGGGTGGACTGCAACATCACGCTGCAACCACGCCACATTGCGGGGAAACTCAATATCCTGGCGGACGAGTTATCAAGGGGCGGCAGAATCCCGACGACAGAATGGCGACTTCGTCAGGAAGTTTGTTGGAGCATCTTCAATCGGTGGGGAACACCGATGGTGGACCTGTGTGCGACGAGGGCGAACGCCCAGCTCCCACTTTTCGTGTCCCCTTACCCGGACAGTCGAGCAATGGCAACGGACTGCCTGAGTAACCCGTGGGAAGACATGTTTGGGTACGTGTTGCCACCGTTTTGCCTCATTCAACAGGTGTTGACCAAGATCAAGGAATCTACAGGCACGTTTATTCTAATCGCGCCATGGTGGGAGGCGGCCCCATGGTTCGTCGAACTATGGACGTCCAAACTCGACCACCCGTTCCCACTCCCGATCCGACCGGACCTGCTGTCGCAACACGGGGGCAGGACCCTGCACCCCAACCCGGGGATCCTAAAACTTCACGCCTGGAAGTTATGAAAGACGAGTTGGCAAGGTCTGGCTTCACCAGCAAGGTGGCGAATGTGATGGTGGAATGTATCAGGGACTCTTCAAAATCCATCTACGAAGGGAAGTGGCGTGGGTGGGTTGAGTGGTGTAGCTCACACAATGTGCCGGAGTGGAACCCGTCACCTCAGCAACTGTGCGAATTCCTCAACTCGTTCGATCGGGGCCTAGCCCCCAGCACCATCAAGGGGTACAGGGCGGCGATTAATTCGGTGTTGGGGCTATCCGGGGACAAAAGCACCGTGGAAAGCCCAGCGGTGTCAAGAATCGTGCAATCATTCGGGGTACTCCGTCCGAGGACGAGAACATTGTGCCAGGAATGGGATGTCACTGTAGTACTCCAATTCCTATCCGAGGCACCTTTCGAACCACTAAGTGAGGCCTCTTTCGTACATTTGTCCATGAAGACGGTCTTCCTCTTAGCCCTGGCGACGGCGTCAAGGCAGAGCGAACTGGTCGCCCTGGCGAGGGGCCGGGACTTTCTGAGGGCATCCACTACTTGGGCACGGGTCTCCCTCTTGCCCCACCCGTGGTTCCGGGCTAAGAACCAGAGGCCGGAGGATGCAGCAACACCTTTTGTGATTACGGCGCTGGCACCCACCCTGGAGAAGGGGTGTCCGGACAGACTGCACTGCCCAGTCAGGGCGTTGCGTTACTACCTGGCGAGGACGAAAAAGCATGTGGAAGGGGGCCCTTCCGGAGGCGAGCTCCCACAACCATGGATCCCGCTGTTCATTAAACTCACGCCGGACGGAGGACAGCCGATCCGGGAACCTGTGTCCCCGGGCATTATCGCAAAGTGGATTTGCGCCACCATCGAAGACGCCCACCGGGGAGATGACTCGGCTTCCCCGGGGCGGATCTCAGCTCATGGTGTGAGAGCGCTGGTCACATCGTGGGCTTTCGCCGCTGGCACACCGATTGAAGAAATCCTAGAGGCAGAAAGATGGAGGAGACGGACCACCTTCGTAGCCCATTATTTGAGGAGGATTGAGATGTCCGATGCCAAGAACAGGGACACCAGGTTCATGGCTGCGGGTAAAGTGGTTAAGAGGAAGTAAGGTAAGAGGTATTGTCTCTCATACCCACCACGGGGATCCGCCGGTGGATGGGTCTGCTCGGTAAGATTTCATATGTTCGGTCATGTGGGGTTTACTAAAGGTCTTGCATTGGCGAGGGTTCGACGCCACCGTTTCGGTAGGACAAAGTCAGCATATAAAATACAGGTAAGTATTTTAGGCTAGCAGTAAAAACGGGGTTTTACCCCTAAAAATAGTTTTTACTTAGCCTAAAATACTTACCTGTGGGAACCCACCCTCCTCCCGCGTCGAACCGTGTTTCATGGGGAGACAAACTGTGAGGTGGAGCGGGAATGGGGCGCCGCCTAGCGGCGGTCATGGGCCCCAGTGGAGCGCCATTGCAAGGACCTAGAGAGTAGAATTTCATGTTTGGGACGGATAGCATTTCCAAAATAATTGTAAAGCATATAAAATACAGGCAAGTATTTTTGGCTAAGTAAAAACTATTTTTAGGGGTAAAACCCCGTATTTGGTCGATGCATGTGCTTTGCGACGGTTTTACCACTCGTGGCCCAGAAATTCACACAAACATTAATGGAACCTAAAATCGTCACTTTTAACTGTAAATCGGTCAAACGGGTCGTGCAAGGACCGAGGACTCTTTGCAACATTTGTGATATTGTGCTTCTCCAAGAAACTTGGCTCCTCCCGAGCGAGTTCTCTTTGCTGGGCGATATTCAACCTGAGTTTTGTGCTATGGGGGTTTCCGCTGTGGACGATGCATCAAGTATCTTGGTTGGTAGGCCATATGGTGGGCTTGCTATTCTTTGGTGTAAGTCACTAGGTTTGCGGATTAGAACAGTGCCCACACAAGATGCTCGCATTCTTGCTGTCTGCTGTGAAAATGGTACAGCATCCTTTGGCCTTGTTAATGTGTACCTTCCTGTGGACAACCATGTTAACCGAGAGAAGTTTGACGATTACCTAGGGGTGATTGCTGCGGTTATTGAATCGATTGCTGTGGCGTGTACCTTTGTGATGGGTGACTGGAATACCAATGTTGGGTTGGCCCGCTACGGGGAAATGAAAGACTGGTGCACTGACAACTGCCTACTAGTTAGTCTTCACCCAGCCTAACTGCCTGTGGACAGCGATTGGCTGGGTGAAGACTCTGAGTCTTTCTCTTTTGTCAGCGATTCTTCTGGGTCTACCTCCTGGATCGACCATATTGTTGGGACCGGTGCTGCTCTCCCGGTGCTGCTCCCCGGTGCTGCTCCCCACATGAGGATGTTAGATCTTTTACGATGTTAGTTTTAGATTCACAATTCTTAGAATTATGGAGAATATTACCGCTAAACTTCACAACGAAGACGCTTTCAATGTCTTGCGAATTTTCAATGGCAAACTGCCATCTTCCTCGGGCACTTTTGACAAAGTATCGGCCTCCTTACACTTACATCGTCTGCTACGAATTCGTAACTTCCGCTCCTCGCAGCCTCCCGTATTTCGTGGGCAGCGCGTTCACTAGCTCGTCAAGCTTCCACTGTCGGCCAAGCTGTTGTTTTAGGTCCCTTCCAATGATGTTTTCAACCCGGGGAAATGCAGGCCCTTGCATGTTCATCACTGACGCACCTCCAATTTCATGCAATCGTATGGCTATCGATTCTAAGCATCTCAGATGCCTGTCATTCTTAGAATTTGAAGTCACCAGCGTCTCAGCTTTCTCCCATCCAATACTATGCTTAGACTCCATGCAGTGAGCTGCAATGCCGTTGTCTTCCTTCCCGTTTCTGACATTGGCCATGTGTTGCCCCATTCTCATCCTGACTCCTTTTCTTTTCTCTCCTATATATCGAAATTTCCAAGACATTGGAAGTGTCTTCGTTGTGAAGTTTAGTGGTAATATTCTCCATAATTCTCGGAATTGTGACTCTAATTTGACGAACTGTCACAGTAATATGACGAGCGTTGTTTTCACTGATGTTAGTTTTGCGGATCACCTTCCGGTGTTGATCAGTGTTGACATCCAGGGGCTCGAGACTACTAGTCCTAGTGTTAGTACTTCGGGTGGTGATGATGGATTCACTACTGCGTTCCAGATGGCCAGGGGAACCCAGTATTACACTCTAGTTACACGCAAGTATTTGTCGAACATTGCTCTTCCCATGGAAGTGGTGGAATGTAGGGGACCCAAGATGTGCGAGCAACATTCACAGAAAAACTACTGCCGTTTTTTTTTTTTTAATAGTGTTGTTGAGGCCCTAAAGAAGCCTGGTACTGATGTGCCTTGTCCAGGTGGGGCAAAGAGACGATATGCTGGCTGTAATAGCAAGGAACATCCCCGCGAGGTTGTTCCTGGCTGGAATGGTTGCGTTACGGAAGCGTACGAAGGTTCCCAATCTGCGTTCCGTATCTGGAAACAGAACGATCATCACAGGCATGGCATGGATTATGAGGACATGGTGGCCAAAAGGAAGGCGTTCAAGAGTGCTCTGCGCTGCTGCAAAAGGAGGGAGTCTAAACATCGCAATAATGCTCTTGTGAACAACGCTTTGCAGAATGATTGGTGTGGCTTTTCGTCTGTCATCAAAAGAAAAAAAGGCAGGATTCTGTGACCACTCTTGTTGATGACGTTTCTGGGATCCAGAATATTGCCAACCTGTGGGCACACAAGTTTCGTATTTACTCAACAGTGAGACTTTGTCGACGCAACGTGATCTTGTCCTTCAGGAGGTGGAAAACAGTGCCAGTCGGAGCTTCAATCCTTCACTGCAAAAGAAGTGGGTGAAGCCTTTCATAATTTTGGTCTGGGGAAGTCTTGTGGGTGTGATGGACTTAAAGCGAGAGCACATTAGGTTTGCCTTGGGTGGGATACTCGGATCTGCTGGGTAGAGGGTTTAGGCTTGTGTTGAACATTCATGGCTGCCAAAGGTGGCAATGAATGTCACCATCCATCCTGTTCCTAAAAACAGGACTGGAAATTTGACTGGCAGCAACAACTACAGGCCCATTGTGTTGGTGAGCATTCTCTCCCTTGTTCTGGAGAAACTCCTCATGATCAGTCTTGATCGGTTCTTGATGACTTCCGATAACCAGTTTGGCTTCAAACTGAAACAGCACCGAACAGGCTATTCATGTCATGTGCTTAAGGAAACGATCCGCCACTATCGTTCTCAAGATAGCCCTGTTTTTGTGTGCCTCGACGCTAGCAAGGCATATGACCGGGTAAATTCGTTGAGTTTTGTTTGGTAAGGTGCTGGACAAGGGGGGTTCCGAAGTGGGCCATTCGGCTGCTGGCAAATTGGTATGCTGGGCAAGAGATGTCCGTTCGTTGGAATGGCTGTGTTTCTGCTTAGTTTCGTTTGCAATGGCGTTAGACAAGGTAGTATCATTTCACCTGCTTTATTCGGTGTGTACATGGACTCATTTTGTCAGTCTCTTGCTGGGAAAGGCATAGGCCGTCACGTTGGGAGCGTTTGTGTGAAAAATATTTGTTATGCCGATAATCTTGCTATTCTGTGCCCCTCGGCCAAATCCCTCCTAATGTTACTAAATATCTGTGTGCAGGTTGCGGCAAAATCGGTTTGCCTGGTGGTTGCTCCCAAAGGTCGTGGATGGAAGAACTTTACTCCTCCAAAGCGCTTCCTTGCTTGCAAGCCTGTGAAGTACGTTCAAAGTGCCAGGTATCTGGGGGACATCATTAGTGATGATCTGCGTGATGATGCGGACATTCGCCGGCAGTGTCGTGCATTGTGCATTGCTGGGAACACACTTAGAACTAAATTTGCACTTGTGATATATTTGTGAAGAATCGCCTGCTGAAAGCCTATTGTGCCAGTCTCTACACGTGCAGCTTGTGGATTGACTACAAGAAAGCTAGCATGGGCAAGCTTCGTGTTTGCTATAATAACGCTGTGAGACGGGTCCATGGTCAACCAACTTGGTCTCGTGCCAGCCAGCTGCTTTGCAGAAAACAATCTTTTGTCGGCTGCTGCTATCAGGAGGAAGGCAGGGAGGGAGGGGTCCTTGCGTCTACCAACACTCTTGTACACACGGTCACTCACTTTGCTAGTCAAAGAGGGGGTACCATGAATGTGTGGCATTCGGTATTGTATGGGGGACTCTATGTAGTTGTCTGCCTGCACCGGGTTTCTTTTAGCTTCGGCTATGTTTTTCAATTGTTATATTGTTAGTGTAACTCAGGCCAGTCATTTGTTGTTGTATGTATGGACCATTTTGCGGTCTGATTGGGAATAAATAATAATAATTATTATAATAATAATAAATATCCTATTATGCAAAATTGTAAGCTCTTCAATCTTTAAGCTTCTTATCTCAAATAAAGTGGGGTTAGTTGAATAAAATTGCCGCCACAATTTCAGGTGTGTGGACAGGACTGGAAATATTTTCACCAAACATTTATAAAAATTAAATGTCTAGTGAAAATATTTCCAACCCTGCTCGTACACCTGAAATTGTGGCAGCGATATTATTTGCATTGCCTAAGCTGAATTGAGTTTTTAATTATCTAACACAGTAAGAGATTTGTGAAATTTATTTTATCACTTGAACACAAAAATACTCACCGTACAGTAATTTTAGCGTATTTCGTTAAACATGCTCGTTCTGTCTCATTAGCCAATCACTTTTTCATTGGGCACTGGGCAGGCAACGTCATAGATGTTCCTGTACCGCTTTATTTTGAAACTTTTTGGTGCAATTATTCAGTACTTCCTGCCAGCTTGGCAAAAGATCACCCAAAATCCAGCAGTCCTCAGGATCATTTGTTGCGCTTTCGACCCTACTTTCCTCTCCTCGCTTCCGTTGCAGGGGCTGGCACCGGCATCGACTGCTCATCTCACTTCCGAAATATCGGAACTACTCACAAAATGTGCTATTCGTGTCTCTCCCAATCCGGATCGACTAGGTTTCTACAGTCTCATTTTTCTGTGCCCGAAAATGACGGGAGACTACCGTCTCCTTTTCAATTTTCGGCTTTTAAATCAGTTCATCGACAATCCTCATTTTCAAATGAAAACAGTGGAAACCATTTGACCATTCCTGTTACCCAAAACCTGGACGATTTCTATAGATCTTGCAGACGCATATCTACACGTCCCCCTTCATGCCGTTGTCCGGCACCTCTTCAGCTTTATTTACTACAGCACAAATTACGAGTTCATGTTTCTGCCTTTCGGGCTTAATGCAGCCGTACGAGTGTTCACACCGCAATTCTCAAGCTTGTCCTCGCCTACTTGCACCAACATCAAATCCGTGCGGACACTTACTTGGACGAGTGGCTTCTTCCTCAGTCACAACACCCAACAACTGATCTCCAACAGGGATTCACGTTACGACTCCTATATCACTTGGGGTTCGGCATCAACCTCCCAAAATCTCGGCTGACAGTATCACAGTCCTTCCTGTTTCTTGGGGTACATTTCGATCTCCTTCATGCGACCGTCATGCCGTCTCCCAACAGGATCATCTCCGTCCAAACTCGAATTCACGACTTTTTGCACCAACAAACCTACACTCTTCGAGACCTCAATTCCCTCATCGTTACTCTGGGCTCCCTTACCCTCCTATTCCCTTACGGGCGCTGGATGGTTCAGCCTTTACACCATTTTCGAAACGATGAGTTGACTGCCATCACTTTCCTACACCGCCTTCTCACGGCAACTTTCCCGTTCAAGACACTTCTTTGGTGGATGGAGATGGGCGTCCTTCACCTTACGGCCATTCCACCTCACCTCCATTTATTCACAAATGCCTGTCTTTACGGGTGGATAGCAAATATCGGTGACCGCGTCCTTGGGGGACTTTGGTCACCGGGCACCGAGGACCACATCAACCTACTAGAACTTCATGCTGTTCTTCTCGGGTTCCAACATTTTCACCACGACGTCGACAACAAGGTAGTACAAGTTCACATCGACAACACCACTGCAGTAGCATACCTACAGAAGGGTGGCGGGCACTCGATCTCGTTCTCTCCACAATGTAACTTGGAAAATTTTCCATCCTTGCCGGTCCCTCAACACGGTCCTCCTCGCGCTGCATATACTCTCCGTCCCGGCTATCTCCACCATCCGGCCAATAGACACTCAAGCCATCTGTATGCAAAGCCCTCTTCTTACTATCTGGCCGTCCCTTTGTCGACCTCTTTGCCACGAGGTTCAATGCCAGAATTCTCCAATTCTTCCTCCCAGTCCCCGACAATCGGGCTTGGGCAGTGGGGATGCCCTGACACTTGATTGGGCTCATCTCTTCGGTTACTTGTTCCCTCCCTGGTGCTTCACAAAATCTCTGTCCCCTGGCCTCTTCATCATCATAGCCCCGAATTGGCCATAGGCCGCATGGTTCCCTCTGCTCCTACATCTCCTTGTCGACTCGCCACAGACGCTTCCGGTTTCCCCATCCCTTCTGTCTCAACACCGAGGGACCGTGTTCCATCAACGGCCCCAGTCACTCCGGTTACACGGGTGGCTTCTATCGTCCGATTACTCGAAGCAACAGGAATTTCTATGGAACAAGCCTCTCGCATTGCTTCCGGAACAGTCAGGGCCTCTACTAATAAAATCTACGACAGCCATTGGCGACAATGGTTTCATTGGTGTTTCTCACAACAAGTTAGTCCGGTCAGTCCCACTGTTTCTGAACTACTACGTTTTCTAAATCATCTGTTCAACAGAGGACTTCGAGGTTCCACCATACTTGTTTATCGTTCCACCCTGAACACTGTGTTTTGAGCCTTCCCCTTATTAGCAATTTTTGCGTGGCTGCTCTCGTGAAGTCCTTCGAACTAGAACGACCCGTGGTCAGGCGACTCTTCCCGGATTAGTATCTGTCCCTCGTGTTTACATCTCTGCACTTAGCTACCTCACACGAAAGACCTTTTTCTTAATCACCCTTGCCGGGTGTCTACATTGCAGTGAGATTCAGGCTCTGTCAGCCACTCCAACCGACTGGTTTTCTTTCTCAACGACCATTCAGGAGTTACTCTTACCCCGCGGTCCTCCTTCCGGGGCGAAAACTCAAAAACCCTCCAAACGGTACCATCCGTTCATCATTCTTGCACTCTCTTCAATCTTGGGAGTTGAACCAGAGAGATTTCCTTGCCCGTATCGGGTCCTCAAATTCTACTTAAAGGCATCCAAACCTATTAGGCATGGTCAGTCACAGCTTTTTCTTCCCTTTATAGCTATACATAGGGAAACGACGGCCATCCTTCAGGCCTATAACGCCATCGACGTCAACTGTGCGGAAGACGGCATTCGTGTTACCGCTCATGAACTACGTGCCATTTCTGCTTCCTGGGCTCATCATCCCTATCACAGACATCACAGAAGCTGCTTTTTGGAGGAATCCGACAGCGTTTACGTCTCACTACTTGCGAGATATGACAGTACATGCTGATGACTTATACCTGTTTGGGTCCCTTCGTGGCCACTAAATGAGTACTGTAATAATCCCCTTAAGCGCATGAATTTTCCTCTGATATCCATTTCCTTCAATCGTGGCAAAGTTTTATACAAGTGGGGATCCAGTGCGCTACCTTAGGGGGCTCCGTCACGTGGTGCCTGCCGCTGTTGACTAGGTCTGTGGAATGCTAAAATTCAGTTAATGTATGTTTTCATGCCATAGAAACATCAAAATAACAGGGGTACCTGGTTGATTTTTGTTTCTATTGCTTAATGAAAATATACTTTACCTGAACATTCCCACCCTCCTCCCTTCTCTGTCGCCATGGGCACACTATATAGAGGAATAAAAGATGAAACTACGGCCGTCGAATCGGCTTTTATACCATAGAGGCTGCACAAATCCAATGCGCAGTAGGTAGCGACGCTGTCAACGCTCCAACGTCTTTAATCTCTAAATCAAACAGCATGGGAGAAGGAGAATGCTAAAAATCAGGTAATGTATATTTTCATTAGGCAATCGAAACAAAAATCAACGAGGTGACCCTGGTATTTTGATGTTTTTATGCAGAAATGGTGTATCTGTCGCTGTACCCAGCTTGAGTGTATTCCCATTCGATTGTGTGTTCACATCATTTCTTAGGCCGTGGGTTTAGTATGACCATGGCTTCGGTGATGAATTTGGGAGCAATCGCAGCTTTTTGCCGTTTCGCAAGCCTGAGATGGCCTTTGTTTAACGATTCTCCGGCTGCAGTTTTGCTAGCAGCGTGGGTCAGCAACGATCACGCCGTCTGTCCATTTGTCCCCATGCATTTGTCGGATTTCAAGCATTACGAGGAAACTACGACGATAGCATCACTACGAAAGCTGAAAACTTCATTCGAGAGATAAAGGCAATGAAATTCTGCAGCTTTTTTAGAGGTCAGTTCCCCGGTGGAAGTGTTAACACTTTGGATTCTAAAGACGTACTGGTACATCTCACACTTTTAATTTACTATACAAAACTGTGGAGGGTAGTACGTCTGCTTTGGCGTAACTAGAGTTTTTGTTGGTCATATTAGTTCGCGTTACAATCGCTAGATGGCTAGATGGTAGTAGAATTTCTGTTTTTAGGGTTCTACAGGCATGAAAGTTTTCCTAGTTTCAGCTGATTTCCTCGTTTTTGAGATTTTCAGCCCACCTGAAAAGTAAAAATGCATTAAAACCTCAGAAAGGTGTAAATCCAACTGCTTTCCTCGTTTTTACTCGTTTTTAATCGAGAATGACTTTCATGTCTGGTTCTAGCTGGAGTGTTTTTTTTAAGCAAAAGCCAACGTGGCTATTTGTCAGACGAAAATGAAACGGAAACTGGCGATTTTATTGAAGGTAACACGCCACAGAGAGGCTCGAATTCTGTGCCAGAAACTGATTGCAGTGAACAAATATTATTATGGCTAATTTAGAGTGTTTATTTCAGACTTGAGCAGCTTTGTTTGTCACTAGTATGCTTTCGTCGTAACTTTTGTCGAAACACAAATATTTCGTTTTTCCCCTCATGTTTTACAAAAAAAAAAAAAAATATATTTTTTTTAAATTTTCACCTAAGTTTCCAAAAAGTGTGCACTTTCATCTACTATCTAAAAATTGTGTTAATAGGTGAAAAACTAACCGAGTTGTGATTTTTTTTGTAAGACGCTAATATGGTCAGGACCGGCGGACATGCGCAAAACATCATTTCAGGCTCCAAAGTGCTAAGGGATTCATTCGCGATGCGCTTCGCTTCTTAAGAACTTGCTCAAAGAGTCGTTACATTGGGGACCTCGGCCCTGGGCAGTTGCCCGATTGGAATTGACTGATTGCTCAAGATCGGCGCGGGTCGAACGCCAAGACATTGCGTCGCCATCTGTTGGAGGTGGATTCATCGTGGCTTTAAAGTCGAGTAAAGTTTCCTTGTAAAGGAAACGCACAAGTCTAAGAGGACTTAAGTCAAGGAAAGTAGTTGTAGCTTCTAATCTTTAGGACTTCTAGCTTCTTTGATGTTCTTCCAGAAAATGAATCAGGCACTTTGTATGTTACCGTTTTGGTGGAACACGACCCCTTGGAGCCAAGCATAGGATCCGAATCATTACTTGGAGGCAGACGGTTGCCAACGCCATGATTAGGGCGACCGTCGTCATTTTGTAGACTACACACTCTGCAGGTGCTAGTCGTCAGGAAGATTCCAGAGTGCGAATCTGGAGACAAATTGTACCTGGCCCCAAGCTTCAAATTGCTCGTCGCCTTCCCATTGGGAAGCCAAGGTGGATGCAAGGCCCCTCTCTTTTCATGAGGGGTAGGATTCCACCACCAGCGGCGGACACGACAAAACTTCATTCGGAGGCTGAAGGCTCCATCTACGTTAAGAAATTCAGTCACCATGCTTTATGCGGAGGAATTCAGTCACCAAATTGGCAACGGAAGCAGTCACCTAATCGGAGAATGCCCCAGACATCCTGGGATTCAGTCACCGTTTTGAGGACTTAAACTAAAGTCTCCAAGCCAGATCTAGGCAGCTTTAAGGGAACAACCTAGAACCAGGCTTCATCGGCAAAAAACGGATGACGTTTGCTGTCTGCTCATTAAGCGTTAAACAATACTTCAAACAATCCTGAAATCCACAATGGAAAGCCAGGTGTTAACGGAATTAAACATAAGAATCATGTATCACAGCCAGTCTGGAAGGAAACTTAAAACACACTTAAGGGATTTTTCAATGGCCACCCACTACGCACCCATGTCAGGCTGTGTCTGCACAATCTGGATCTGTCGCCCGTTTGGACGTCGGCCCCAGTTTCAATCGCCATATTGGAGTCGTGTCACGTTCCTGGGAACAACAACAGGTGGCCTTGCTCATTCCCAGTCATGAATTTCTTTCTCGATTTTTCAATCCAGTGTCAAATTCGAGACGTTGGAAACCCATGACAGCGGTTGGGGTTGCCCTGCTCCGATTACGTCCCCCACTGTTTCATAGACGATTTCCTCTCGACAACAACCTTCGCATCTCATTTGAGGACTCTGTGATCGGAGGCTCCCGCTTGTCCCGCATGACCACCTGTACAGGGTGAGCACAACTCGACCAGTACGAACAGGATTGTTGGATCGGATCTCTGATCCTATCCTTTGCCCGGAAGAAAGCTGACCGGCGCCAGTAATTGGCCACTTCCAGGAGTGGCTGAAGGTCACCCAGCTGACGCAAGTCGACACTCAGCCAAGGATTAAAACATTTGTCAGGCTGCAAGCGGCAGCCGCCAACGGAAGGGCAGCCACTGACACCGGAGAACAAGGATACCGGCCACGCTTTGGTCCAAGGTTGGATCCCGAAACACCCTTCAAGAGACCGATCACAGGCCCTTGGGAGCCAGGGGAGACACCGAACCCCTAGCCTGTCTAGTGAAAGAAGGGTTTACGTCTATGGAGGCCATCATAGAACGTCTTGGATCTCTTGTGACCATTGTACAATTCACTCAGCAGCCTGTTTTGTCATGGAGATACTGGACATTTCCTCGCCCAGGACAAGGGCGCTTGACAGAAAAGAGCTGACAGAGGGCCTTCTTAGTCTATGGATAGTACGGCTACCATAACAATCTCTTATGGGGCTGAAAATGTACTTGGAATTCCTTTATTGAAGGATTTCGCCACATCCATAAAGTAAGCATAGACGTGCGAACCTCTGATGTTGTCGCAGTCGTCTTCACAGTATTGCCTTGTAAGTGGAAGTGTTTTCATAGGTTTTAAGTAACTCAGGATCCAGCAGACTGGCGATCAGACTCAATATTGCAATGCCGCTGCAGCTTTCACTTGCAGTGCAGTTGGGCTCGCTGTTGCTTTTTTTTAACGGTGATCATCAATGTGGTCTTCGTGGTGGCTCTGGAGAATGGCTGTTGGACAGGCCTGTCAAGAGAATGCATGTGAGAAACTACGAGTTGTCTGGCTGGCGAAGCGAAAATGTTTAGTACGCGTGGTATCGTAGAGGACAGTCGCTCTTGTATGGCACAAGCGCAACACACTTTTGATGATCTTTCTGGATTCCCTATGTGCCTCGAAGGTGGTGCCTCTTCTGTGCCCACCATCCCATATACACTATATATGAGCTAAGCTATTGACAGTTTCCCTACATAGTTTTTCCGATCCAGGGATTGGCATAAACCTAGTCTCCCTCAGTGCTGATGGTGTAAATCACAGGATCTTGTGCACTCAGCAGACTTTTTGAGGTCTAGCTCATCAATTATCTTCCCAGCATTAAGTGGTCGCTGCAGTCCAAGTTACAGGTTGGTGGTTATTTCCTGAGTAAGTAGCTCGATCTCACTGAATACCTGGAGGAAGTTGCTTCATTGCACTTATCGCTAGTTTGCAGGCAAATTGTCAGCAGAAAAGTTATCTAGTAAACGGATACTAGCTCAGTTTTCCACCATATCACAGCCGCACCACCATGTGGTTGATCTGAGCAAAGTATATCCGAAGGTCATTCAGGGAATGAGCTCGCAGTCACATGGCCAAATTTCCTGCAGCATCTTATCTGCCTAAGCACACAGCTTTTCTAATTCAGGTCTGGCTCTTTTTACTCAAGCGTAGTTCCAAGGGATGATATTTATAGGACTGAATTTAATAGTTCAAGCGTGCCTTGATATTCGCCTGCTCGTACCAAAAGTATGGCCTTCCTTCTGTGTCAGTTGGCCATTTGTCGCTGTCTAACATCACTTTGAGAAACAACATGGGAAAGGTTGTGCGAAATGAGTGGGAATGCCTGTTCTGTCCAGTTAGGAACTGCACACACTGGTTACTTCAAGAATGAACAGGTATTAGTAACCTCGCAATACACTTCACTACCACTCACATCTGTGGAGCAGTTGCATATGTATATTGTAAAAAGCCGTGATACCCTTAATTGAATTTTCTGCAGACATCCAGACAGGCTGTTGCCTCTCTACCTACGATTCTCTTACCCCCAGTTGCAGTAAGCCACTCTACTTGGTCATCCTCCTGTGCCTCACTGGAGTGGACGAATTGTTCATGTGACCAGTTATCCTGTGAATATTGTAAGCCTAGTTGGAGGTAAGTCTCCCCAGCATTACGTTTTGTCCCCCGAACCCATATTGACGGTTTGGGTAAATAATAGTTGCTCATAAAGGGACACTGAAATCCTTCACTTGTGCTTGTACCGGTGACTACTAATAGGCTGGTTCTAAGACCTGGGAATAAAAGGTACCTTTGTTGATGGGGGGGGGGGGGGCCTACCCTTTTTTCCTCAGGATCAGCCATTTGTCCCCTTATCATGTGTGTGGATGTGGATGTTGTTTGTTCGACAACTTCTTTGCAGTTGAATCCGAGCAGACAAATTTAATAACTTGTTGTTTCTTGCGTCAGCAGAGCTTACCCAATCATTTAATTGATGTTTTTTCTTGGGTGGCGAATGCTCAATATTACGACTTTTATTTAACACAGGTGAGTTCTTCTGTTAATCTACAGCATCACGTTCCTAGCCGAGCACCCCTTGCTCACAATTTCATGAGTGTTTACGTTGCTCAGTTGTGGGAAACAGTCGATTCTTCTTCAGATTTACGAGGATGTTTTAGAATTTTCGCCATTCCGAGTACGGTGATCAACGTGACATGCTTGTGTTGGAAACAAAATGTTGATAAGAAGTTGTAACAATGCTCCGCCACTAGGGCTTCGCTATCGTGCAGTGGATGTGTTCGCGCTCTCATCAAGGCACTTGGTAGCTGGCTGGCGAGGTGAGAGGATGTAGCTATGAACAAGTGCAAGAATAAATCATGTTTCGACCATCAAATTATTATGGAGTGAATCAGTATAACGTCAGGAGCTGGTATGAAGAAAGAACGTTGCGACATCGGCTAAAAGGCCGTTAAAGTTTATAAAATCAATATTCTTCAAAATTCTTTCGCAGATTCGTTTAGAATTAGTTCCGCAATCGATTTAAACAACGATCATTATAACATCACACCGGTAGAATTTTCTGAAGTCAATTTCACGTCATAGGGCGTGGTCAACGATTTTACTTACGAATTTCTGGTCGGATAAAAGTCCAAAACACAAATTTCTTCATTCCAGGTTGTTTTTTGTTCGGTCGCCAGATATATAACGTTCCTTCCTCACACCAGCTCACGACGCTGTATTAAATCATTCCACATAACATTTGATGGTCGAAACATGTTTTATCCAGCACTTGTTTGAAACTACGTCCTGTCACATCTCCATCCAGCTACCGAGTGCCTCGATGAGAGGCGCGAACACATCCACTGCACGATAGCGTTACAATTTGCATCGTTACAATTTGTCTTCAAACTGCTTAGTGAACTTTTGGCATCGTCTGGAGGAAACACCTGATGATCCCGGTGGATAGGTTTGCAGGACCTCTTATTTTGTCACTGTGTCTCGGCCAATGTTAAATGGATGAAAGAAGGTTTCGTTTTTGTGTCGACAGCGGTTAGAAAATGGAATGCTGTACCAGAAGATGTCTTCTGTGAACTTTTCCTTAGTGTATTTTAAAAACGTTGCGTGTCCCTGTGCACGGCCACGCGATGGTGATTGGCTTTCACTGTTTTCTTGACGTCCTTGATGTTGCGCCGTGCTTAATTGATACTTGTCCCAATACTTGGTCAGTATCGGTATCTAATTGGATCGACAAAAAGATTGTTGCAGCCCTGAATAATGTACAAATGTTTAAAGAAATCTTAGCCAAAAGTTTGTCATAAAAAGAACACCAAAAAGTTCGCTTAAATTCACGTCAAAGACACCTACTTTGTCCTGCAAATTTTCGACATCCCTTAGAAGTCTTCTCAGGCCTTGAGGATGTTCGAACTTTGAACTACATCTTTCTTTCTGACCACTTGTGCATTCGAACTCGTTCTGACCACTTTAGCATTTGAATTTGGCCGCCCTCGTAGCCTCCTGTATTGATCAGCCTGCACGCGGTTCCCACTATCAAGTTGCATTGACGATCAAACTGTTCACTGAGTTCTCTGCCTACCAGTTGAGCATAGGGGTGTGCGAGCCTCGAAAGTTTCGAGTCGAGTCGATTTTCCTATCTGCTCAAACTCGTCTCGATATAACCCAACCAAACTCGAATCCGGTGAAAATGCGAGAACTTCGCCAATTTTTGACCGATTTTGACGTTCTAATATACCAAATTCATCGTCTCGGCGAGAGCTTTCTGGTGATGCACATTAAGAGCATCTAGCTCAAACCATTTTAAAGATATAACCTAAAAACTGGAAAACTAGTTGTAGACTTGACTCGCACCCATTAAGCAGCATCTTAGTTGTTATTACACTAACATATAAAAAAGACACTTGCGAAATAAGTGTGTTGACCAAATACTCAAACTCGGCTCGATACTCGATTCTTCTGTCGCAAACTCTGCTCGACTCGACTCGAATTCAAATTATCCTACTCGCACACCCCTAGTTGAGTAACTCTAGGGTTCGCAGGGCCTTGGATGTTCATTAGAGGCACTCGAAGTTTTCACTGTATTGACCATAGCGATGTATTTCGATTCAAAATTTCTTTTTCACCGCACAGTTTCTTGCTACTTTTTCTCCATAGATTTCGGCACAAGTAAGGATCCCAGAAACTTTTCTTTTTTCCTTTTTTATGCAACTGGCCAATACCTGTACCTATTAAGTTGTCCATAGAAACTGATTTCAGTGCTTGCTTACATTAAATGTAAAACACAGTTAGTAGCATTACATTAATGGTCAGAATAGTTGCTGATATGTGCATTCTCATTCTTTTCCTCTCGCTGAAGTTATTGTATTGTCATATTTTAAATAGGTGGCAAAGAGGGGCCCTAGTTTGCTCCCCATGCCTGCAGTTGACATCGGAGCAGTGAAACTTGCAAAGCCGGATGAAGATCTCATGCGTTTCTCTCCTTTAACTTCAATTGGTACGTTTTAATATTCCTAAGGTGTAGGGATCGACTGAGTCGGGATAGATCCGGATCCGAGACCGGATCCTGCTGTATCTTGCAAGATACGGATTCGGTAATTATATTAAACTGGATCCTACTTAAATAATCAACTTCCTTTTTTTTCTTTGCTTTTTAGTAAAACAGAGTATAAAAATTGCAGACGAAATAATTATATTGTAAATTATTGTACAAAAATATAGGCTACTTCGGACCACTGTATTACGTTTTCATAATTTTAAAAAATTGCAAAGTTCGACTACGTAATGCGCTTATGAAAATAGTCAACTTGCAGTGCCCAGGAGACCTTGAAATGATAACATCCACTGGTTATTCTTCCATTACAGCATCGTTAACTGCTTCCGAAATCTTTTTTTTTTTTTTTAAGTTTTTAATATCGTACAGACGTACATGTAGTTTAAAGTTGTTCATATTCACCATCGTTGAAACCTTGAAAGCGATGTGTTTTCGGCCGCCATCGCGCACGCGCTCCTATCCGGCTGTCCGCAAGGGACGCATGCATGCTAGCTCTAATGGCTGTGACTTTGACTCGCTTCATGTGACATCACTTGAGACAGCCCCAACGCGATCGCTAACAAACCAGTCGTACATCGCGATACTGGAGAAGTTTCAAAACAGCCGTTGAAACGGAGCAGTTATTCGCGGAACAAAGGCAGTAATAGGCTTGGTCAGCTTGACGACGCATGTTCTGCCAAAATATCTATGGAGTTAAATTATACTGTTAAGAGCCTCAACGCAAAGGAGTATAAAACTAGGGAACGGCCGAATCTACTTTTACCAAATCTGGATCGGTTCCGGTTATTTTACAAAATTTGGTGTATCTCCGTACGTAAATAAACTCATTTTGCAAATGCATCAAGACGGTTTCAAATAAGTGTTTAAAAACTAAGCTTGTACCTAACAACAATTTTTCAGCCGGACC
This sequence comes from Lithobius niger, assembly GCA_023313725.1. Taxonomy (NCBI): domain Eukaryota; kingdom Metazoa; phylum Arthropoda; class Chilopoda; order Lithobiomorpha; family Lithobiidae; genus Lithobius; species Lithobius niger. Next base: position 46,139 of record JAHWFP010219678.1, read on the forward strand.
GAACAAACTTTAATGATCAGAACACCAAACACTTCAAAATCGAACAAAAATGTACCAAACCAATCAACCTTTAAAATAAAGTTTAAATAACTCAGTTCACTAAGGTTCATATATTTATCAAAGTACAAGTTTCTTAACAAATGCAGGCATGTTCACATCACATGGGCTTGTAATTGCACAGATGTGGGATCTCGGTTTAAGCATAAAATCTCATGTACTGTTCCATTCCATCATAACTTCAGAACTGTTAGAGCTAGGAACTTGCTGTTTGGGCCATCAGAAAACTGGCGAAAACCTTCAAAATTGTGTACTCAAACATCAAAATCCGTCAATTAGAAGTGGAAATATGTTCAGTTTGGTATTTTTTGTTTTGAAAGGCCGAATACCAAACTGAAACACTCTTTGTTCGACCATGTTCGGTTCGGTTCGGTACAGCCCTATTATAGACTTCCGTGTTTATTTTTCAGAAAATACACCTTCAAAGCTAACACCTAAGACGAGGTAAGTGTTTTATTGCATTTCCTACATTATTTTCTTAACCGTGGTAGCCAAATTCAAGTGGTGCAGAAGAGCTTGTTTGGCTTGAATGTACACATGCAGTTAACCCAATGGTGCCGAACTACGTATAAATCCACAGGAGCAGGAAAGTGCGCACTCCCCGAGCAACAGAAAATTCGTAGGTGGTTTTCAGTTGTTACTTCTAAATGGCAGCAGCATGTTAGCGGTCTGATTACGTGACCATCAGCAACTGGTAATTTTTATTCGTACATCGCGTCGGATTTGAAATGACATGTAGTTCATGACATATCCATTTTAAAAATTCATGATGCATATTTTTTTTCACAAATCGCTTCTGCGCAACCTAGAAGGATAGCAAAATCAAGGGTAACAGCGGTTGCAAGTCGGTTTGTCAGCATGGCGGTGATAAATATCGGCTAGACAGTTGTCACAACCAGGGGCCAAGTTAGCACAGGTGTTTCTCCATCGCAGAATCCTCATCACTGTGTTACAATAATGGGATCTTCCCCTATGCCTACGGCGCGATTTAGCTCATAAATGCAGTATTCAAAAATTACGTCACTTCCGTCACTATCCTACTTCCCCCTACCCTGCTCGAGTCCATCCACTCTTTTCCTTGCCGCTGGCGCGTGCAGTCGGAAAATCTTGAGCTATGATTATTACATTGCTATTAGGGAGTATTTCCGCACGATCTTTTTCACAGTTGTACTGAAGAGCACGTTTATTCTAAGCAAGCAGCGTGGCTACGAGGCTACGCGATTTGGGTGAGTAATTTCTTAGAGGCTGGTTGGAGGGTATAAAAATGGCGGCCGGCATGACGGTGGAAAATTTTGTGAGAACTGAGAAAGTGGCGGTCTGGTAGGCCAGCCCGGTGTGTCCGCACGTGGATGTAGTGGATTATTGAGAATGTTAAAGGTGGTTCAGTGCGGTTTTCTCAGGTTCGTAATGTTTAATTTGTGGTTTTCGTAGACAACAGTTTAGAATTGGCGTGGCGTTGGTGCAATGCGACGTGCATTTAGGAGTTCATGTGTGAAACCCATTGTCGGAGTCGGTAACGACCGAACCAGCTGGAATCGCAATTGGCGGACAGTGAAAAGCGTTGTTGATGGTGATAGCGAGGAATGTGGATTTTTTGATTAATTTGCATATCGGGCAGTTTGCGTAAAAGTTTTTTTTTTGAGCGATGCGGAACGCTGGGGCGTGCAGAGGCATCAGCTCAACCGAGCGTCAGTAAGATATTTTGTTGTATGCGTTGTTGGATTGTTTGCTCGGGACAGAAAAGTTTATAAGATTATGAGCATGTGGCGTGCTGGGAGTTTAAGGGGCCATCGTGCAGACTGGGCGGCCATTGGAGCGTCGTTGGCAGTGTTGGATATTGTTGATGGTGCGGGTCTAGAGTAGGGAAATAGGCCGCCGCTGATGGCGTCGCCGGCTTTGCAGTTTTTGGGTATGACGATAGATCTGAGGTCTGCCCATTTTGTGCTACCGCCTGAGAAGCAGGCTCGTATGCTGCGACTGGTTGCGGTGCTGCAACGAAACCCGGTCACTATTGTTAAGGAGCTTCAAAGGTTGCTAGGCCTGGCGGAAAGTTTATTGTGTGCCGTGGAGGACGGTAAGTTGCACACGCGCTGGTGGCAACTGGATCTGGTGACCTGGTGTCGTGCGGGGGAGCGCGGAGGAAGCCTCTCGCGAGGATCTTGCGAGGATTTGGACTGGTGGACCGAGTCTCTGGGTTGCCCGATGGTAGCAAAATCCTGGGTCTCGATGGAGGCCGAAGTGTTGGTGACGACGGACGCTTCGCACATGGGCTGGGGAGCGGCCAAGGGGGATTCGTGGGCTCAGGGAAGGTGGCAGCCCAGGGAAGCTGCTTTGCATATCAATGCGAGAGAGTTATTAGCAATACTGAAAGCGCTGGACATATTTGGAGACCTGGTCAGGGGACGGGTCGTGCGAATCCTTTCCGATAATGTGGTGGCCGTGTCTTATGTGAATCACCAAGGGGGGACTAAGTCCCAGGTGCTCAACGCTATGTTCCGTAGTCTGGAGCAACGTAGACGTCAGCTGGATTATGTGGTGCAGGCGGCATTTGTGCCGGGGAAGCTGAATGTGACAGCGGATGGTCTGTCTCGGAATTTCTGGGACAGGTTTGACTTCCGGTTGTGTACTGCGGTGTTTTGGAAGATTTGTAGGTGGTTTGGTACACCAGACGTGGATGTGTTCACGTTGGAGGCGACGGCCCAATTGCGACGATTTGGGTCGTGGGGCTGCTGCCCAGGGGCAGAGTTTGTGGTTGCGTTCAGTGTGAACTGGGTGCAGTTTTTTCCGTACCTTTTTTCCCTGTGTCCTTTAATCGGACGTTGCATGGACAAACTCGTTGTGGATCGAGTGAAGAGGGCGGTACTTATGATGCCGGACTGGCGGTGTGCAGTCTGGTTCGTCCGACTTTTGGCCTGGGCCAAGGAGGGACCGTATCCCTTGTGAGGCGCAGGGGCCCTCCTCTGGGACCCTTACTTGTACGCCGAAGTGGCGGATGAGTGGGGTCCCTGGGTGGTCTGGGGTGTTGGTACGGGCTGATTACCAAGTGGAACCAAGGTCGCCACAACTGTCTTCGGAGCAATTCCGAGTTGGTGTGCACTGCTTACTAATCTATCCCATTATTGTAACACAGTGAGGAGGATTCTGTGATGGAGAAATGATGATTCTCCCAGAGAACTTGTTCTCGCCTGGAGAATCTAAGTTCTCTGAGTCGAATCCGACGAAACTATGTTAAAAACACAGCCCGCCCGCCTCCCTGCACGGAATCGATTATTCATGGCAAGGAAAGAGTGGATGGACTCGAGCAGGGTAGGGGGAAGTGGGATAGAGACGGAACTGACGTAACTTTTGCATAACACTTTTGCATAAATGACTGCATTTATGAGCTAAAAACGCGCCGTAGGCATAGGGGAAGATCCCATTATTGTGACACAGGTTCGTCGGATTCGACTCGGAGAACTTAGATTCTCCAGGCGAGAACAAGTTCTCTGGGAGAATCTTCATTTTTCGCCATAGTGGCATCAAATTCAATATTTTTATTGGGGTGCCCCCCCCCCCCCTGTGGAGGCACCCCCGATCGTAAGACTCTTGCCTTTAGGTAACCCTCCCATTGGCCCCGCTGTTTGCCTACCGTTGTGTACCCAAGGCAAAAAGCAGTGAGGTGCCACCTGGTGCTACAGCCAGGAGGTAGCATGAAATTTGGGGGAGCATATCTAATTGAAATAAAAAAAATAAAAGTAAGCATTTTAGGACAAGTAAAAGATTTAATTAAAATCCTATTTTTATAGCCGACGAACATATTAATTACCTGTTTTCATTAGCAGATTCCTCCTATGAGCTTTATTTCCCCTAGAGTCTTGAAGTTGTGTTCCCTGTCGAGCTCGTACAGTACTGCGCATGCGCGAGGCCTGCTTATATAAGCTTCAGCGCAGCGTTTGTTGGCATCATTTCTCCTAGGGCGATCGCCAGGCGTGGTCGTTCTTTGAGCTTCCCCGTTCGACGTTCCACCGCTCCCGCCTCCGCCTTTCGTCGTCCTGCGGAAGGTGCGTTCCTCCGCTCCTACGCCGGGGACGGTCGTTTCGCTTCCTGCTGCTTCCATCTGGGCCAGTGGATGATGCACAGGCCTTTTTTGTCGTAAACCAGTCTTCCTTGCAAAGACTCCATTCTCGTCACTGCATTCCTTTGCCACATGCAGTCGTTCTGCCTTCCGCCTCCACGGAAGATGCCTCCCTCCGCTCTTCATTGCAAGATTATCCTGTATCCTGTATGGGGTATGGATGCTCCGCCTCCCACTGCTTCCATCCGAACCGGTGGATGATGCGCCGTCCTTTTCGTCCATGGCCTTTCAAAGACTACATTCTCATCGCTGCATTCCTTTGACCACATGCAGTCATTCTGCCCTCCGCCTCCGCCCGCGGAAGGGTGTTTCCCTCCGCTCTACGGAAGATGTCTCCCTCCGCTCTTCATTTCAAGATTATCCTGCCTTCCGTTGCTTAGCAGCGATTTTATGGATACTTCATCTGTTCCTTCGGTTAAGGATGACTCTCCTCCGCCCTCACTGGGCATACTATATCCTTCCATTATTCCTCCGGAATGTTTTCTCGTCTACCTTTCCTCCCTGAAACCACTTCAATGCGGCACTGCGTCCCGTTTTTGTTCCCAGCACCTCCGTTCCTCAAACGAGCGTTCCGCCTCTCACTTTGGCCTCCTCCTACGAAGGTGTTCCGAGTTTCTTATCTCATCAACGCACCACATCACGAACGGACGCTCTTTCTTACCCTCCTTCCGTTCCACAGCATTAACTGGACAACAACACCCTTCTGACTCAACCAAGTCTCCCTTCCGAGCCTCCGCATACTGGAGTGCTCTTCATGCCATCCGTATATCATCATCCCGTGGATGGGAGGTGCCTTCGTTCCTGTCCACTCCTCTCCGCCGCCTTTCCGCACCACCGTTCCTCTTGGTCGCTAGCCCAAGATAACTTGTCATTATGGAAAATTATTACCCTTCACGTCCTCTGCTCGGCCTCTGTCCGTACCAGGACGGGAGGGGGGGGGGGAGAGGAGATTGCATCCCAAGTAAGAACATCAGCCTGTTTTTCTCTCACCAGGCCTTGGTCTAAAACTCGGAGGAGGGGCTCTTACCACCTGTCACAACCTGTACTGACACCATACCCACTGCGCATCCTCCTTCATGTATGGCACCTCGGCCGTCACGCCCCGCCTCATTCTGCATGATTGCAGTTTGCACATTGCCTATAGAGTTCTACATCCTCCTCTCTTGCTACTTCCCTGTACGGAGATCTTTTCTCTTCTCTAGCCACCACGCCGTTCACTCGCGAGCCTCCACTTTCCGCCTAATGCGAAGGACGTAGAGGTTCTCTAACTTGCAACAGAATAAGGTTCCTTGGAGCCACCCGTTCCACATCCGATTCCCTTCCTTTCCGGGTCACTCTCAATGCCTGTCTCAAGCTTCAACTCAAGGCGCAGAAAATAGCAACCAGGTGGCCTCCTACGACAGTCCTAGGTTTCTTCCACTCGACCTATCCTCACATTCCTCTCAACATTCTGCAGCCGAACGTTCCACTACCCAACAAACCAATGGACCACTGACACGTCAGCTTTCGCCTTCCTTTCTCTCCAGCGTTGCGTGCTGCTGCTTAAATCAAAGGGGTATGATATCCCTCCGCACCACCACCACCTGTGCATCCTACTGCGCAGCCCTCCTTTTTATTACAACCTTTGGCTATACAGCCCGCTGGTCTTTTCTCTATCTTCAACCAGTGCAGCTGTCCTACGCGCTGCCCCACAACTGGACCAATCCTCGTACGTTGATTTACGTCATGCTATTCCTGTTCCACACATCACCCTTTCACAGAGGACTCCCTCCACTCCTTCTTTATTGGTCATTCCAGCCCTCCGCCGACCCCTTCCACCGTTCCTCCGGAATAAACCAGGATGTTTCGCCAAGCGCAACGAATTCCCGCAAGCATAAACGTCAACACACCTCCGCATTAACTGCTTCTCCAAGGTTTTCTCAAACTGAGAACCCTCCACCTTCGGCGCTATCACCGTCCTGTTAGTGAAAGCCACAAGCTCGCCACCAGCATTTCAACCAAACGCGATATGCCTCTTCATACCTGCCCTCCGCACTCGGCGTCCCGGCCACGAATGCCCACAACAGACACCGTCCCTCCTATTGCAGGTACTCCTGGCTACCGACCAACCAAAACAGTTTGTTTCAAATCCAGTGAACCATCCAAACCTTCAGTACGTATCAAACAAACACATCACCCCTTTGCACCGCCTCGACGTCGTGCTACACCATTCGCTCCCTTGTTACTGTGAAGTCCATTCGTCAGCTACTCTCCGCTACCGCCCAACCTCCGCCACAAACAGACCCTTCGCCAGGTAACTCCCCTGCTCTTAGCACGGTACCTCCCCCTCCGTTAGGTCCCTTTCCATCGGCTCTGGTCCTGCGCGAAGCTCTCTCTAGAGGCCTTCACCTCTCGGCTCGAAAATCGGAGAACCTTACCTTCGATATTGATTTTGTCCTACAGTTTACTAAGCAATTCGTCGAGGAATACACAGCCCGACGATCTTCCGACCCTGTGACAGGCGGCCACCGATGCTACACACTTCGAGCCGACAATGCCGCCCTTCGAGCCGCAAACGAGGGCCTCACCAACGAAATGGAAATAATCAATAGGCGATACTATTCGCAACGCCTAAATTACGCCCTACTCAAGGCTCATTGCAACTGGGTATTCCCGATTCCCTCATCACCTCCGTGGCGGGCGTATTATTGTGCCTGATCCAGCCCTCACAATGCTCTGTCCCCCATCGGTACTGCTTTGCCATCCTCACGTCCTTCCGTCGCCACACCTCCACCTTCCTCTCCGGCATTGTGTCATCAAGCAGCCCCATCCCCGCTTCCATCCCCGTTCACTGACCCTTCAGCTACCGCTACAAGGTGTTTCACACCTCCGATGCCACAACCTCTGGCGTCTGTACAGTACACTTCAGTGCCTCCTGTTACATCATCACTACAGCGCCCTTCCGTCGTCCTGCCGCAAGACATATTCCTCTCTTCTCACCTTCCGCTTCCGTTCAACACCACGACACTACGGCTACCTCTTGCGCTTCCGAGGCACCTCCTGTCGTCATTTGGCAACAGACGCTACGAAAACCCTTTGCTATCTCACTTGTCCAACTACTCTGTTTGGCAGTACGATAATGCCTCATCATTCATCCCTGTCTTTCATGGTATACATCCGAATACTAAATATGCGGAAAGGGACTTACCTTGCTCACCTTGCCGTGCCAAGGCCACTGGCATCATACGGCTTCCGCATGATGCCATAATAGCTTTCGACCCTTTTACATCCTTTCGGCCCGGCGAGGCATCCGATTATACTAGTGCTCTTTGCTTGGACATTATGACCATTAGCCTCGCCGCAAAGAAAATCACCTTTTTATGATTTAGTCTACATTACGACCTGGCTTCGTTCTTCTATTCATCACCGACCATTACACCACCATTATTTTCTTCTGAGACTTTGCTCAAAAAAAAAGGGAGACGAGGAAGAGAGTTTTTCTTCTACCAGTCAATACATCATTATCCTTCCAGGTTTCCGCCTGTCTACCCTCCAGTTAAAACAACATTTAGCCTCCACATCTTCATCCTCAAGATCTTCTGTGTTAAGATCTCCTTCCCATGTAGCTTTGAATTCTGAAATCTATACATTCTGTCCACAAGTGCGTCGTTGACCTTCCGGGTCCCTTCCTACCTGCCCTCTGTTTACAAAGCGTATGGCCTCCGCTTCCTCGTCCTCCAACCTCACCTTCAAGATCTTCCGCTTCAAGCCACCTTCCCACAAGGTAAGATGTTTTCAGCATGTTTAGCTGATCTCTTGGAGACCATACACAGCCACAAATGAAATAAAGTATTTTAATGCTGTTCAATT
>JAHWFP010219679.1:5271-26032 GCA_023313725.1 Lithobius niger
ATGTTTTTTGTTTGTCTAAAAGGCAATCGTCAAAAATAATCAGGTTTCAAAACTTTGGGTCTAGGTCTTCGGGTGGAATTTAATATATTTGTGTATCGTGAAAAAATGCGACATCCCATCCTATTTTTTCCTCAATTTCAGCAAATATAGACTGCAAAGTTTTGTATTTAGGCTGGCATAAAGTTTTACTGTAAATAAATAACCGGTCATAGTCGAGCCATCTTTCATTACAGATGAAATTAAACAGTAAGTTAGTTTTTCCGCAATTTGCAGGGCCTATAATTAAACATCTGATATTCAACGGTAGAAATGGATGATTTTTAGGTTCTTTTTTAGGCACGAAAAGTCAGTTTTTAATTTCCATAGCTTTTTTTATTTACACATTTACAAAAAAATATTTACACATTTACCAAACCTATAAAGTCTTCATCGGAAAATTTGTCGTTGGGAATGTCGGAATGAGCCATTCCAAAATCTACACTGCATCATAATTTCACATTGCTGGGAGACAGGGCCGTAGCTACCGGGGGGGGGGGGGCGGGGGGGGCCATTGGCCCCCCAAAAATGTTCGAGGGGGCATAAAAACGATACTTGGAATAACGTAAAAAGTATGAACTTTCCTTCCCTTCTCCAAAAATGTTTCTTTTTTTAATGGCATGGTCATTTTTATTGATACCACACAACGGTGGTGGCGGAAACCACAAGCTATTCTTTTTGTTGAATAAATTTTCGGATTAATTTAAACTGCAAAAATAACAAACCAAGGCCGCTACCACGAGGGACGGTAGATAAAGCTGTGCAACGAAGCCCAACCTAGTAGAGCCACTGAGATGGAGCCTCAAGCATCGTTGTAGGGACTTACATACTACCACAGAGCATGGTTGTATTGACCTGAAATCCTGCTTTGGTTTTAACTACCATCCCTGATGAAAGCAGCGGTGAGATGTTTTCTTTTTTGGCTGACAGCATTAAAAAATAATGCTGCAAAAACTACACGATCTTTATGCGGAAAACTACGATATCCGATTACTTGCTTATAAGCCAGGGAACTTAACAATTGTACCGAATTTGAAGTCATTTTGCAGGTATAAGACCGATCTTGGAGTAGTCGTTGGAGGCAAGCGTCTCCACCCTCCCCCATCCCCCTTCTCCACTTCCAATGCTCCACACGCACTCACCGCGACATTGAATCAATAAGGTTCAAATCTAGATTGGAAGTTGGCCACAAGCGGCAAACTAATATACCCTCAGGCTGGGAAGAATTATTTTTTAAACTTACAGCTGGATTAAAAATAATGGTCGGCCTACATTTTTTTTCCAGCAGCCGCCTACTAAAGCAAATTTCGTATAATTTTTTTTTTCTAATTTGCGAAAGACTAAACATAAATAACCCAGCAAAATAGTACTTCGTTTCAGACCCTTGTCGATGCCTGTATTTAGAGTTAAAATTTAAAAACCAACAAAAAAACTGATTGTTCCAATGAAGCATTTTCAAGAGTAACAATTTACTACTTTAATCCTATACTGCATCACGCATGCCTGATCGGCTTTAGGCCTACTTAAAGAAATAATTTACACAACGTTGATCAGACAATACCGGAAAACGTTAACAAACCTTAGTACTTTTCACCATATAAAAATAAAATAAAAGAAAACGAAAGTGCATTTTCCCTGCGCTAGTGTGTCGATGCCAAGTAGATGATTTATTGTTGTTGGAGCTTAATTGTTAGAGCGTAATTATAATATAATAAATACGAATTCGTTGCAGGAGCAACAGGCCACGCAAGGACAAAATGTCACTAACAGCGAGCCTAAGGGAACAGCATACAAATACCAAAAGAATTTTTAAAAGTGTGTGGGGAGTGGGGCTACACTGGATCCTCGGCGGCACGAAACCAAAACCTTTATAAAAAGACAGCAAGATAGGGCAATTTTTTAGATTGCCAATTGTAAAATTATATGAACAGAAAGCAATAACCCAAACGTGATATAAAACTTAAGTTAAAACCAACATGGTTTTCGTTTCAAGAACCTCGACAGATTTTGGTTGTTTAATTAGGTACGGAATTTTTCAACGGTGGCAGAGGACACAGTTGACTCGGGCAGAGAGTTCCAGACCTCAACCACCCGATGAGAAAAGAAATTTCCAAGACAATTTAAGTGTGTAGTTTGAATTTTGAGTTTGAGTGAATGACCACGTGTCGAGCACATATTATTGTGCTCAAAAAAAAAGGAGTGCTAGAGGGAGTTTGTCATGGATGATTTTAAAAGTCAAAATAAGATCAGTTTTAAGGCGTCGAAGCTCAAGTAATTCCAATTTTGCAGACTGTAAACGCTCAATGTAAGTGAGACTTCGCAGACCTGGTAGTGACTTTGTGACCCTCCGCTGAACAGACTCAATTTTATCAATTGTTAGACTACGTATTAAACTTTGTGGGAAAAAACGTGCCCTCCATAATGTTGATTTGTGTTCCTGGCTAGGGTATAAAAACACGTCTAGAGTTCTTTAGGAAAAATTTGTTTATCTAAATTTTGGCACACGCAGGTAAAGAGTAGTACGGGGAGTGCCTTTTTGTAAAAGTGGAGTTGCATCTAGAAGCACATGGCTTTGAAGTGGCGCGTAAATGCAAAATTATAGTTGTAACCATTGTTTGTATTGTTATCCCACGGTCTATTATAACATGCTTAAGTGTTATACGCGCCACCGTTTCAGTACTTATGTGCCGCAACAAATTCACTCAAGTAATTATTTAACTGTTCGCTTCGGGCCAGGGCTCTAATAAACCCAATCAGTCAATCAACGACATCGTATATAAACTAACCTTGGTTGCTGGTTGGATACCGTTCAGTGAGTTTTTATATTACGTGATATTTGAAAAGTGAAATATTTTGTGATCAGTGAATTTTATAGTATAGTATAGTTGCTTGAATACACCATGGTAGCTAAACTATGGAAGTTGCAACAAAAAAGATACTGGGAATCTATCATTGCCAGGAAAATTTGATACACAATGCTGATTGTGAGCACAGGGTCCATTCAAGTAGGAAAAAGTAATTTTTTTCAAATAAGTATGACTAGTAATGTGCGGAGTTTGATGGTTACAGTAGACATATGCTATAGTGTGATGGCACTAAGTAGACGATCGGCCTCGTAGATGAGCTTAATTGTGATTAAGTGGGCAATTCCAGTTTCATAGCGTCATTAAAATTAACCTCGGGATGAGAAACTGAAGGGGAATGCGCTGATTGAGCGAGCAAAGCGAACGAAAATCAGCGTTTCTTAGCCAGTGCGCTCAAAAATGGGATTGAACAAACTTAAGCATGTGAAACATGGGCATACAATAAACCAAACCGTATCAATTTGGCTGATGTAACGGCTAATTGGGCAATGGCAAATGTGAATGAGAAAATGTATACACATAAAGTAACTCCAGACAAAAAAGGTAGAGGTAACGATTAGACCGTGGGATTCTCTACATTCACAGGCCTATGAAAGTTGTGATATCCACCCAAAGCCAAAACTGGTATAAGAGAAGCTGCCAAGTTTCCAAAAACGGTCGGCCTTTGAAAGTAGTGATATCATTTAACCAGGGAAAGGCCGCCAAGGTTAATCCTATTAGCCAAGGTAATCGCACCGAATAATACTACAAGTTAAATGAAAACTTGATATTGCTACCGCTAGTAGTAATCTTCTAGTCTTCATTTAATTTTGGAACTATTAGGATGTGCGATTAACTTGGCTAATAGGATTGACCTTGGCGGCCTTTCCCAGGTTAAATGATATCACTACTTTCTATATAAGGACGACGTTTTTGGAAACTTGGTGGCTTCTCTTATACCAGTTTTGGCTTTGGGTGGATTCTGTTGTCGGTAGGAAGCAAGTATTTTTCATATATCTCTTTGCATGTTGATGGCCTTTGGGTCACAACTCGGAATGGTTGAACCAGTTCTAAGCCATGATGGAGGTGAACCCAGGGTCCACTCCGGTAGTGCATTGATTCGAGCGCCCGGCCTATCTAATACGCCTGAAGTCCTGGGTTCGCGACCGCACCCAGTCGGACCATTTTTTTCCTTTTCTTTTCCAGACAAAGAAAGCTCACGAGACCCGTTTTGATGCTGACTGTGCGCTTCGTAAACTATCCAGCAAAACTTTCTGATTTTATATTAAAAAATAAGTCCGAAACAATTGTGAAAGGGCAAATGGATGAGCCCTCCCTGTCTTCTTCAGTTTCCTACCACCTACAATCTACTATATTAGCTAATCAGAAATAAAACTAGGACCTGTAATATCACCGCACATGTTCTATCTCTCGTTGTGGGTCGCGACCCCATACTGCCAAATATGGAACGACTGGTCCTAACTATTTTTGGGGATAACACACGTTGAAAATACGCTGTATCGGTTTTATAGAAAGATGCAGGGCCATACAGCTGCCTGTGGGGAGAGGGGTCGGGGGAACCAACCTCAACTGTCTTTTACAAAATAATTACTTTTTATCGTTTTTGTTTTAGTTTAAGCGTGTTTGGACTAGACTTTTTTCGTCGTGATGGGGGGGGGGGCGTAAAACTGGGAGGGGGCGTAAATTGCCGGTTTGCCCTCCCAGAAAAAATTTCCAGCTACGGCCCTGCTGGGAGAATCATCGGTGACGTACACTGCTGTAATTTTTCCAATGACTTGAAAAAGTTTAAAGCATTGTAAGATGGCAAGTTAAACCAGGGTTTGTCAATAACATTTTTGTTAAGTTTCCTTTTAGTTTTGTGAATATTCTCGTACACCCAAGTTCTAAGACAGAGCGGTTTGTTGCCATCATCAGCATGTACTTTTTCACAAGAGGGATAGCAAGGGTAAGCCGTATGCATAGAATTTGGATAATTAAACATAGTTATGGATACGGGTTTATCCTCATCAAACGGGAGCTCTAGTTTTTTTACAGATGTATCGCAGAAGACTCTTTAGCACTTCTTGAGTTTCAGGGTCGCTAGGTGAAATCCTACCTTTATATTTTGACTTTTCGTCCGAAATGGGGTTCCCGAACCCTTTAAATCCTTAAACTGTATGGAAGGAGACAAGGAAAACTTTACACCGTTGGTAATTTTGGTTCCTTTCTCGTTTTTAATTTTTCAGCAAGTTTTTTTTATAAGATTCGAAAGATGCATTTGCCAGGATGGTCGAGACATTTTTTTGTGCTTATTATTTATTTATTATTATTATTTATTTATTATTTATTTTGAGGTTGTTCCTTTTATTACATATATTGAAAAAAAGCCTTATCGAAAGGGAAGCACAGTTTTGAAATTTTGTCTATTAAAAAAAGATGTCAGTCAATAAATTTGGACAAGCATTGAAAAGGACGAGCGGTGGGGGGGGGAAGAGACAGGAGTCGGTCCAAGAGGACAGCTGTGACTAGGGTTTATTTGAACCCCCCAAAAGCAACTATGATATGCAAAGCAAACGTTTAAAGTAGGAGCCGCTATCGAATCTGAAGACACCGTCAATTATTCTCAGATTGGTCCACTGACAACGGACGTTCAAAAACCGAATTGCATCCAGCCATTACCCTTCTCGCCGACGAGTTGGCGTCCACCATTTCTAGCATTGAAAAAAATACTTTGTACAAAGATGGGGCTGACGGGAATTTTTATGCGATGAAAAAGCAAATTAAGGACATAGCTTTCCCAAGGCATGCTGCTGACGCGGCAACAAAAGTGTAAATCGACAGGAATTGTTTATTACAGGATGATCAGAAAATATACAAGCCGAACATGAACAAGCCGATTAGAATCTAAGTGAACCTACTTTACCTAGTGATGCTCCTTCTAAGGTTTACATCGACGGGAATTGCTTGATAAAGACGACCAGAAAGTATACTTCGGCGCCGCAAACAAACCAATTAGAAATCTAAGTTAACCAACTTTACCGAGTGATGCAGCTACAAACAAATTTGTGCACGAAACTTGTTTCACGAAGTTTCTGCATGAAAAGCCCATTGGCTAAAGAAGTCGACTGGTTCGTAAATTCAGGACCGTTTTCAAGCTTCACAAGTACAAGTTCTGGTTTAATTTGTAAAGCAATTTTATACTGCAGCAATCCGAGCATAGAACTGGTTGCTAAATGTAGAGCAGGAACGAAAACCTTTTTGATAACTAAAACAAAGGACGAGCATTCAACAACCACCATTTTCGACACGCCTTATGAAATAGAAAAAAAATTCGGCCATTGCAGTACACACACTCGAAGATTTTCAAACAGAAGACATTCAGTTAGATTTGCACATAACTTTTTAACTCATTTCATCCTGTTTAAAACATCTCGTAATTACGAGTCTTAAAGAAGTTACTTAGAAAAAATAAAACAAAAGTGTCCGCATCAAATCTGGTCAAAGTTTTGTACGCGTTCGTAATTGTATTTAATTCCCGGTCCCAAGTAGATAACCACGGGCTCGGGAGGACCCACATTGCCAAAACTATCGAAATAACAGGGTTCACCCACAACGGAGGAATAGGCGACCCAGTGACTCCCGTCTCCATCATGGAAATCTTCCAAGTTTTAGATTCCGTTTTCTCTAGTAACCTAAGTTTTAAAGGAAATATGTCTTTACTAAAAGTACTCTAAATTTCGGAATTTTCATTACTCTAGCCAACGTATTTAAGTTCTTTAAAGGTTTATTAAAGTCGATTAAACCTTGGGTGGCTTTAAAGACCTTTGCCACGGGGCAATTTTTTTTGCTTCGTTCTTTTGTTCGGTTTTCTCTTCTTCTTCGACCCGTAACCCTCCACCACTTGCTTGTGATGTCGCACGAGTTCAGCTTAAATTTGTGCATCGTTTCGAGCCTTTTTTATGGCAGATACCACCCCCGCAGTTCTCCCGCCAAGCCTCCAATGCCGGCTAAAATGGGTCCTAGCATTGCCAACGGCAAAAAGCCACCTTTCTTTTTCCAAGATCTTGTTTTGAGTGCCATTTTCTTTTTTTTTATTTATTTAATAAACAACTTCCACTTTGCCTCTATCCAACTTTAGATTCATTTTCCTGTCGCCAATGAGCAGTGCGTGATAGGTAGTATTAGCCGGAACAGCTGCTCTAAATTTAAGTTTGACTGAACATCCACGATTCCCGATTGAAGCCGCTCGGACTGTTTTGAACAATCTAACACCACGAGAGGATAGGCTTTCTTGAACTGCAGCAAAGTTGCCTGAATTGCTTCGCCATCCTGTACAGACCGACGTACTCTCCGTAGCAAAATTAGTATTTAGATTGAGAAATGGAAAACGTTCGGAATTTTAGAGTGACGTGGGCATCTTGCAGGCTGCTGTGGTCGAACACGGCCGGGTTTTTAACTAAAGAGTCCTGCTTGTTAGTTTGAAAAGCTAGAACTATCCATCTAGGTTTCTCAACTGCGGCAGTAGTCAGCAAGTGCCAGGTAAAGTTGGTATTTCGAGGGAGTTCGCGTCTGTCATAATGCCAGTGCCTAAATCCACGGTCGCTCCATGGTCGATGAGGTTGTAGAGTTTAACCTTTCTGACGCCAGCCAGAAAAAAAGCACCTGCTAGCTCAAACCAGCCAGTTTTTCGCAGTGCAAGAAATGATAACACGTCTTCATTAAAATTCATGTAACTCCCTTTAAAAACGTTGTAGAGGCTTCATTTTTTTTAAACAGCTCGTAATACTTAGGCCTTAACCCGAATATTCACAGAAAAAAATTTAAGGGAGGGGCAATGACAAATGTATTACAAATCAAAAAAATCTAACATAGTACTGGCTTTGAGAGCAATTTTGACCAACTTTATATCCTGAAAGAGTACTTTTTTTTTGCATAAACGTAATGATATATCTGTTATCTTTCTTTACACCAAAAATAAAGCAGATATGTGTGATACTTTTTTTTTAATTAAATAAAATTGTCACGCCTGTCAGTAGTGCATTAATCCCTGTTTGGCAGCTTCCTTCTGCTCAACAAAATGTAGGCCTATTTGTAGCGCAAGAAATGATTGCAAGTCAGCATTAAAATTCATGTAACTCCCTTTAAAAACGTAGTTAAGTCTTTAATTTTTTTTAAAGAGTTCGTAATACTTAGGTCTTAACCCGAATATTCGCACAAAAAATTATACGGCATAGTTTTATGGGGAAAAAATGGCAAATGTATTATAAATATTAAAAAAAACGTAACATAGTATGGACTTTAAGAGCAATTTTGACCAACTTTATATGCTGAAAGAGTATTTTTTTTTCAGAAACGTAATGATGTATCTGTTATCCTTCTTCACACCAAAAATTAAGCAAAATGTGTGAAACTTTTTTTTTAATTAAATAAAATTGTCACGTCTGTCAGTAGTGCATTAATCGCTCTCAGGAGTGGCAGCTTCCTTTTCAACAAAGTTTGGGCACATTTTGTAGAAACTGGCACGTAATCACACAGCCGTAATTATTTACATCCATTTGGCAAGCTATTCTTAATGAAAATTTTATGAGATAGTTGTTTCTCCTTCATTAGGGCTGGAAAAAAAGGCATTTTATTTTCAGTTGTTCCAGTGGTATTGAAGATGGCGTTCGTATCGCTCACTCGCATGAGTGTGAGCACGTGTTCAGTACCGTAAATAAGCTTATCATAATTTTCGAAAAATCCCATAACATGTTTCAATGGGATGGCGAAGGTAAAGCTTCCTTTGGGAGTTGTTTCAACGATGATGGATGCATGCCGCTGTTTGAAACCCAAGTTGTTGGTTAGTTCAGCGTCGACCGAAGCAGAACTAACTACTGCCCAGCACTGGCCGAGCAACGCCGGTTGTTTTGCCGACCCATAGGTAAGCAGTCCCTTCATTAAGGTCCCGAATCCCAGATAATTTAACTCATCCACTTGTTTATCACCTAGATGGTATTTTATATTAGGAAACAGGAACATGGGAGCATTATTAATCCCACAACATCGGCGTCTGCGTAGGCCGAGTCATCGTCTTTCAGCAACCTCCCTTTAATCAGGAGGTAACTGTTGGCCACGTGCAGCAACAAATCTTGATTTTCCATGTTTATACAGATTTCTGAATTTACGTTGTTAAAATTCGTGCCAACAATAGGGTTGTATTCGTGGTAGGTGTAAGATTCGACTGACGAATAGGTTCGTTAATTTTTAGGTAATCTTCTATGCACATTTTCTGGGTTTCGTTATAAATTTAATGAAAGCTTTGTTTCGTGATGTCAAACTGTTTGTTCTTTTATTATCATTAAAATTAGGAAATTCTCCTTTTTTTTTTTAAGTTGTAGATCTCAAATGAAGTCTTACCGTCAATATTTCTCCATTCAGATCCAATGGCTTGTTGGTCTGTGATGTCAGCCAGACTCGTATGTTTCTGATCAAGTTAGCAGTAACTGGGAGATAAATTAAATTATGAGGATATTCTATGATTTTAAAACCGGGAGGGGAATTGGATAAAACGAGTACAAAGTTAGCTGGGTGTCATTATTTAGGTAAGAATTGCCTACGATATCAGTGTGTATGAAAATTGTATTGATGGGCATAATATCCACAGTATTATGCCTTTCTTGGGGTTTTAAATAATTCCCTAATTCAAAACCCAAGACTCGAGCTAAACTCTTGTTGCCGAAAAAGGATATTCCGTAGTTTGGATCGGTAATTAACAAGTCGGTTCTTAAAGTGTTTAGATTTGGAAGAATAGAAATTTCTTCTTTGCTGTGGCCATTTGCCTCTATCGCTGATATATTGTTGTAAGTGTCTAAATTAATTAGAGCCAATTCGTAACTTTTTTCAGGATCCAAATGAATGGAAGTGTTTAGATTAATTCTCAAATCAGAGTCTTTGCCAAAGAGAATGATAGAAAAGGAATCCATTTCTTTTTTTTTTCAAACCATAAATGTAAAAAAAAATCTGTTAGACCTTCCAGTTAAACAAACTAAAAAGTCCCCTAGGGTGGAGCTGGGAATCGGCTGCCATCTTGGATATAGTTCCCACTTATCGGTTTTTCACTAAATAACTCAACATCTATCAACAATATGTATAATATAATCTGATAGGAAATTGAAGTCAGTTAAATTCTGTACAAACAAGTGAATATACTTTTTTTTGTCTTATCTTTCATCGTTTTCGAGGATATGACGTTCAAAGAAGGGAAAATGTGGAAGTTGATGCGCTTACGGACGGAAAACGGGCACCATCTTGGATTTTAGTACCCAGTTTTTTTGGTTTTTAGGATGTCCTGAAAGGGAAAAACTATTCAGTCCTAACTTTAATTTTCTAGCTTAGATAGGGACATCCTACACCTGTTTAAACGTGAAGTTGTAATGGTGTGTTGTCAAAGTGGTGATTTTCGTTTTCGAAGTGCTCTTACAAGCTTTCTAATAGCCAGAAATGGACATGCTTAGGAAATGAATATCAATCCTAGCCGAATTTGTTTATCTTAGATAGGGATCGTCGTATACTCATTTAAATGTGTAGCTACATTTGGCATAGTGGCTAGGTTCAATTTCAAAGTGGTATTGAAATGTTCATATTTGTATTTTGTATCTAAGCTAAACAATTCAGGTTAGGAATGATGGAAAGAATAGATCTCCACCTTTCAGAAAAATCTAACCATGTTCATTACGGGCTATGAGAAACCTCACAGGGCAGGTTGAAACTGAAGGTAATAATAACTGCCAATTAAACAGAATTTAACTTGCTTCAATTTCTTATTACATTACAGTATACAAAAAGTTGAGAGATGTCGAGTTATTTAGAAAAATCTATAATTGGGAACTAAAATCCAAGATGGTGGCTGCTTCCTCCCCCACCCTAGGGGACTTTCAGTATGTAGAATAGGAAGGTCTACAGACATTTTAGGCAAAAGAAATAAAACCTTTGTTTTTTATTTCGAAATAGTTGCTTGACTAAGGGTCATTTATTTAAGCCACAAATTTTGAAATTTGGAGTAATTAATTTGAAATAGTTAATTGACATACTTTAAAAAATTGATTTTGAAAAAAAAATATTTTAACCCATTTTTTCCTACACATAAACTACTTTCCCAAAAAATATTAAAAACCTAGATGCTTTAACCTTATACTTAACAATCCGTATCTGATGAACAATTGATATAACAAAAACATTTTATTCATGATTTTTCCCAAAAAAATATATTACCACTGCTGTTACAAACAGAAAAAAAAATATAAAGTTACAGCGCCCTGACAGAATTACCTCCCCCACCCCTTCATGGTCATGTAGCCTCCACCAACTGACCAATTTTGGTGTGGCCGTGAAAATTAGTGTAGATTTTGGAAATTCAAAAAAACTACAGTGATCTTTACAGTCCAGGTCATCCTTTATATAACAAGTTCAGGGGGGTGTTCCCTTAATTTTCCCCATCAGGTGAAGAGGGAGGGCATACCCAATCAAGCGAAGGTGGGAGGAGCAATTTGTCTTTGACCTAATTAAAAAAGGTATATATTGGAGGTTTTCAGTGAAAAATTCAGTGTGGTTTCAGAAATTCCACGCTCAAACGGCCTACCAATTTGGTCAACTGGAGGAGGCTACATGACCAGGAAGGGGGAGGGGGGAGGGAATCCTGTTGGGTGCTGTAACGTTATACTTTTTTGTGTGTTTTGTAACAGCAGTGGTAATATATATTTTTTGTCACGAATAAAGTGTTTTGTAATACTCCAACTGCTCATCAGATACATCTTGGACCTCGTGTTTACCAGCGATATTCGTCTAGTCTATAACCTATCAGTAGAAGCTCACATTGGAAACAGTGATCATTGTGCTGTGTCCTTTTCACTTAACCTTTCTTGTTACAATTCGAACACCACCTCCCATGTTGCATCTGGTCATTCTAAAGGGAAGATCAACCTAGATGCACTCAGAAGTTCCCTTTCCGATATTGACTGGAACCATCTTATTTTTAAACCCCATCCTCATGTCGAAAGTGCCTGGTCTTGCTTTCATGCAGTCCTAACTGGCCACATGGATGCTTGCCGTGAGCCACGGAAACCCAGGTCCCAAAATAACAGACCAATTGCAGGCCATATTTCCAAAATTCATCGCCTCAAACTAAAGCGATGGCATGCTTGGAAGGTAAATCCCTGCCCTGAAACGTTACTGGCTTATAAATCTGCTCGGAAGAATTACTCTAATGCCACAGAAGCCTGGCACAGAAACAAAGAAGTTTCTACCATTCGTGAGGGTAGCCATGCTGCACTTTTTAAACTTTACAGAAATCTTAATTCAAAGTCACGTACTTTGCCCCCTTTGAAATCTGGTGCAACCTTCTTAACCGAAGATCTTGAAAAGGCAAATCTTCTTTGTGGTATATTCGCTGGTAACTCGATTACGGACGATGGTAACACGGGTATACCTTATCATCAACTGGCCAACATGGAACTAACTTGTCCTCAGGTCGCCTTTACTTCTAACTCTGTTTTTCTTGCACTTAAAAAACTAAAACAAAGTAAATCTTGTGGCCCCGATGGACTATCGGCCTTCATTTTCCGTGAACTTGCTGGGGTTATTAGCTATCCCCTTTCACTGATTTACACTTACTCGTATGCTCAAGGTAAACTTCCTTCGACTTGGAGCACAGCAAATGTCGTACCGATCTTTAAAAAGGGCTCACCTTCTGACCCTTCCAATTACAGACCAATTGCCTTAACGTGTGTGGCTTGTAAGGTCATGGAATCCATTGTGCGTGATACCATGGTTACATTTTTCGAATCCAACTCTATTTTTACTCAGGATCAATTTGGGTTCCTGCCGGGTAGATCTGCTACATATCAGCTTTTTGCGGTACTTGACAGGTGGACTTGGTCGCTCGATGAGGGCATTCCGACAGATGTAGTCTATTTCGATTTTCGGAAGGCTTTCGAGTCTGTGGTGCACCGTAAGCTCCTTAGCAAAATTGATGGATGCGGTATCAGTGGAGACTTGAAGGCATGGCTTGTGGCCTTTCTAGCACACCGGACACAAAGGGTGATTATCGGTAATGTTGCCTCTTCCTGGGTCGATATGCCAAGTGGCGTCCCCCAGGGTTCAGTTCTCGGCCCACTCCTTTTTTTGATCTATCTTAATGATCTCGATTTTACGCGGGATAACTGTTTTGGTTATAAGTTCGCAGACGATCTGAAAATTGGCTCGGAAAATTGTTCCGCTACTTGTTCCTCGGCCCTTGTATCCGAGATTCTTCATGTGGAAGATTGGTCAAAAATCTGGCAGCTTCCACTTTCGATTCACAAATGCCACACTCTACATGTGGGAAGGCAGAATAGGTGCTGTCAATACCTTCTTGATACCGAACCGTTGCCATCCTTATCCGAAGTTCGTGACCTGGGGATTTGGTTCACTAGGGACCTTAAATCATCCCTACATTGTAATAAAATTTGTGCCTCTGTGTATGCTCGTTCTGCTATTGTGAACCGATGCTTTAATTCTGGTAATGTTCCAACTAAGATTTGGGCTTTTAAGGTATTTGTGCGTCCTATTCTTGAGTACGCTACCCCAGTCTGGTCCCCACACCTGGCTGGGGACATTGATCTTCTTGAGCGTGTCCAGCGTAGATTTACTAAGGGGCTTCCGGGGTTCCGCCAGATTAGCTACGAAGAACGTTTATCGAAGTCCGGCCTGGAACTTCTGGAACTGCGCAGGCTAAGATTTGACTTAATCTTGGTTTATAAGATTCTCCGTGGACATCTACATGTGGAGCTCCCATTCTTCGATCTTGCGTCTGTGCCAAACCGCACCCGAGGTCATTGCTGGAAACTCATCTTTCCACCTTCCCATCTGGACTGCCGTCGGACGGTTCTGCTGTTCCGGTTCCCCATTCCACCTCCCCAGCTTCGGCGGATCCATCCGCCATTGCAGCCGTACAAGTTTTGGAGCTCTCAGCGGACCGCGAATCCCTGGATCCGCTTCCTCGGCCTACCAACCCGTTCCTCTCAGAGACCTCCGTTCCTCTCGACACAGCCGAGACCTCCCCGATTCGCTGCGGGCAAGTAGTCCGCTCTCCAGACGTCCGTTCCATACAGAACGAACTTTCCAAGGCTAAGGAACGTTATGCTCGTCTAACGCTTCAGCTCAAGGCTCGCAAAGTAGCGGCCAAGCTTGTTTCCGCTTCCGCTACGCAACTGACACCCTTAGACTTGTCATCATGTTCTTCCCGGCACAGTGTTCATTCCGCCGTTCCGGGTTCCTCAGGTCCCCTAACCAGTTCCCAGGTGCACGAACTGATGGACTCGTCTCTTCGGACCTTCAAGCGAAAGACCCCTACCTCAGATTACACTTCAGCATGGCTAGCTTCTACTCGAAAGAAGCCACGTTCCGTGGACGACGTTCCCGGACCATCTCACACAATACCTGCCGTCGCTCCTCCACCGCAAGAAGAAGATAAAGACCAATATTATTCATCAGATCCATCTCTTCCAGAGTGCTCCGATCCACTGTTCCCGGATGATCCAGACCCAACTGACATTCTGCTCCCTGATCTACTAAAGACAGTTGAAAAAATAGTTCCTGTTTTCTCTATAAGCTGTCTCAGTCCGCCGAACTAGCCAATAAAAATCGTGGCTTGGCGACAGGATTTGGATTTGGTCTAAGAGACCAACTTCCATATCAACAGCCGTTACTGGGCTGATCGACTACTTTGCTGACAACACTCCTACGAAACGGTGGCATTTTACTAGGAAACGGTTCCCCTCTTGAACTTGATAAGGATCCACCACCACCACGAAACGGAATCACTATTCCGAGGTTTGATTCCTAAAGTAGCTCCTCATCTCGACGTTTCCTGAAAACCTCGACCCAACAAGAACCGTCAAATTAAAGGGCAGTGTTTTACGCCCACTACACGTTCCAATGCAACCACTGAAAGCTGCACACATGACACCTGAATCAGTTCCATCCAATCCTCCACGTTCCTCATCGCCCTTTCCCGTCCGTTCTCAAGGACGCGGACAAGGTCGATCCTTGGGACATGCCTCTACCCCGGACAGGTGACAACGGAATCAACTCTTACTGACATTCCTCCCCCCCTCCCCTGGTCGTGGGGGGGGGGGGACGATTACGTTTTTTCCTGCCAGCTTGGCAAACAGTTACCTGCGATTCCACGATCCTCTCGATCATTTCTCATGGCTTTAAACAGAAGTTCCTTGTTCCTCCGCCTCTACGAAATTCGCCGTGGTATTGGGACAGGTCAGGCCCGTTAGCCTTACATCAGGAGATAATGTACACGCTTCACAAAAATGCAGTTCGCATTCTTCAACCGCCGTTCACACCAGGGTTCTACAGCAGCATTTTCCTTTGCCAAAAGAAGTCGGGCGGCACTCGACTAATTTTCAACATGAAACCACTAAACAAATTCAGTCAGTCCCCACTTCCAGATGGAGACAGTTTCCTCCATCCGAGACCCGTTACGTCGCGGGGATTGGACAATCTCGCTCGACTTGGCAGACGCATACCTACACATTCCGTTTCATGCCTCAGTCCGCCACCTATTTCGTTTTATTCACGACGGAAGAATTTACGAATTCTGCAGCCTACCATTTGGACTCAATGCAGCTCCTCGCATTTTTACCATGGTCTTGCGCCCCGTCTTTGCTCATCTGCACCAACGAGGAATACGCATTCATGCCTTTCTAGACGACTGCCTCCTGCCTCATCCCGATCCGACAACAGTTGCCAGAAATCTACGATCCGTCATGTCTTTGTCATCTCCTAGGCCTAGGTATCAACCTGCCCAAGTTTCCTCGGCGTCTTCTTCAACATGACTCAGGCTACAGTTAAGCCTTCCCCGGAATACATCGCCAAACACGTGACCTCTGTACGGGCATTCCTCCATCTGCGACACCACACATTCAGCGAACTTGCCTCCGTTATCGGAACGATCGATTCCTTCACAGACCTCGTCCCGTATGGTTGCTGGATGGCCCACCCTTTACACCACTACCGAGCGGACCAATGGGGCGATCGCCGTCTGGCTCTCACACGGCCGCCGCATCAACTCCAAACGTCCTTCCCGTTACAAACTCTACAATGGTGGACGGGCGTGGTGAACCTCACTGCCTCGGTTCCCCTTCATGAACCAGTTCCCCACCTACGTCTGCTTGCCTCACTCACAGGTTGGGGGGGCACACATTGGCAACCTCACTGCATCAGGCCTAGGGTTGTCTCCACCCCAGGAGCACATCAATCACCTGGAACTTCGTGCGGTCCTACTCAGTCTCCAGCATTTTCAAGATCATGTGTCGAGTAGTCCAAGTGCACATCAACAACACAACCGCTGTTGCATACCTCAAGAAAGGAAGGGGACACGTTCCCTATCCCTTCATCAGATAACATCGGACATCTTCCAACTCTGCATTCAACTCAAGGTAGAACTTCTCCCTCTTCACATTCCCGGTTCCCGGAACGTGATCGCCGATTTCTTGTCACGGCGAAACCTGCCAACCAGCAAATGGACCTTGGATTCCAACGTCTGCTCAGCCCTGTTTGCGATATGGGGACGACCAATGGTCGACTTCTTTGCCACTGGGTTCAATGCCAGACTTCCCCTGTTCGTCAGTCCATTCCCCGACTCACGTGCCTGGGCAGTGGATACATTGACACTAGATTGGAACCTATTCCACGCTTATGCCTTCCCTCCACCACGCCTGCTCCCCATAGTGCTACGCAAGATCGCATCATGCAACGATCGGTTCCTTCTCATAACCCCAGATTGGCCAGCAGCAGCTGTTACTGAGCCTCATCGACGATCCCTGTATCCTGCCCCATGTCCGCACCTACTCACCCAATCCAACGCCACGATCCACCACCCGAATATCAAGGCACTTTCACGGGTGGCTACTATCATCCAATTGCTCCTAGCAACTGGCATATTTGAAGACGAAGCCGTCCGCAACACCTCCCGAGCCGTCCGTTCTCTACCAATAAAATATACAACAGTCGCTAGAAATGATGGTTTCATTGGTGTCTTACAGAACAAGTCGATCCAGTCCGTCCCCCTATGGAAGACCTCCTCCGCCTCTTAACATCTCTCTTTAACAGCGGCCTACGCGGTTCCACCATTTTGGTATACCGTTCTGCCCTGAACGCCGTATTCAGAGCGGCAGGGAACGGAAACTTGCTTACCGATTATCACATCTCATCGCTTATCCATTCATTCTGTCTTGATAGACCACGCATTAAGCGACAGTTTCCCGACTGGGACCTATCCATCGTCCTGACGGCTCTCCTGTCCGCTCCTTACGAACCCCTCGGTTCCTCTCGTCTCAGACACCTAACAAGGAAAACTTGTGTTCCTCATCGCCCTTGCTGCCTGTCTACGGTGTAGCGAACTACAAGCGCTTTCAGCCACGGAATCTGACTGCTTTTTTCTCCCAGATTACGCCGGTGTTACACTCACCCCACGGGCATCATTCCGAGCCAAGACCCAGAAACCGGACGAACGTACGCCACCTTTTATAATCCCTTCCCTCTCCATAATCGTAGGAGAGGACGATGAACGTTCCTTATGTCCGGTACGAGCTCTTAGATTCTACCTTAAAGCTTCAAAACCTATCTGACGAGGACGCTCCCAGCTGTCCTCCCATTTAGTCACAAGACTGGCGTCACATCATCCCGAATGATTGCCACTTGGCTAAAAACGGTTATCGTCCAGGCTTATGACGCACTTGATATCACTTGTGCTTACGAAGGTATCCGTGTAACGGCCCACGAACTCCGTGCTATTTCTACATCTTGGGCCTTTCATAGCAACATACCAGTCTCCGACATAATGGAAGCCGCCTCTTGGTGTCAAGCGTCTGTTTTCACATGTCCCACCAATCTGATGGACTATACCGAATCGGCCCATTTGTTGCGGATCGACGTATTCTATGACCCCCGTTACACTCTTCGAATCTCAGTGTGGGAAACCGATCACTACCCAAGGGGGCTTATATCAATGGCACCCACCGCCGTGACAAAGTCAGTGGATTGCAAATAAAAAAGGTAATGGTAATTTTCAAGGCAACTAGAAACTCCAAAATACCAGTGTAATCTGGTTGATTTTGGTTTCTATTGCCTGTTAAATATATATTACCTTTTTCTATCCCACCCTGGGGAGTTTTTATATGAACGAGGCTGTGCAGTAGAGCTGCGAGTGGGTAGCGACTCGGACGGGCAGCCTCAATTTTAATTGTCTATATTGAACAGCATTCGAGAAGGAGAATGCAAATAAAAAAGATAATGCATATTTACAACAGACAATAGAAACCAACATCAATTAGGTTACACTGGTATTTTGGAGTTTTTTTGTTTTCTGGATTTGCTTGTTCTGACTGATTTTAACTTTAGCATTGTGGTCGGGAAATAGCAAATCTAAGCGTGATTTAAATTCACGATTGAAATATAATTTTGCTGAAGTAGTTTGAGTGGTAGCATTGAGTGTGATTCGTGACAATTCTATATATGCATTTACACCATCCTGAATTCCGAGGCCATCGCGCCTTGCAGCTTTATAGATTCTTTTGAAATTCTTGACATAAATTTCTGCGAGTCCGTTGACCCATGGCGAAAATGCTGAGCCAGTTCTGGGCCAGTGCTGGGGTGGCTTATGCCCTTACATTTTAACCAATTTTGAAACAAGGCAGGGGTCCATTGTGCACCATTGTCTTTCACAAGACAGTCCATTAACCCATATTCTGCAATGTGGGTATTCATAATCTCTCTGACTTTTTCAGAAGTAGTTGTTTTCATTTTGTGAACAAACGGTATTTTACTGTATGCGTCGACCATGATTAAAACATGAAATTGTCTAAAGGACCTAAGAAGTCGGCTTGAAATCTGGCTTTTGCTTCGAGAGGGTATTCCCAAGTGTGTTTGGGACCAGGAGTTCGTTTCTCCTTGTATTCTTGGCACCTTTATTATCAATTGCTGCATCAATTGACAGCCACCAGCTTTTACCTCACGCTACACCTTTTAATTTCACAATCCCCAAGTGTAGGTCGCGAAGCATTTGGCGTTGCAAAGCTGCAGGAACGATAACTCGAAATCCCCAAAACAATGTGTTGGATTCAACAGTGATTTCAGTGCGTCTAGTGAAATATGGCATTAAATCCGGATTTTAACAGTTACTGGGCCAGTCGTGGTGAACATATCTGTAAACTTTGCACAGAAGGGGGTCCTTACGACTTTCCAAAACCAGGGTTTCATTTAAAACTGATACGTTAGAAATACTTTCTACAGCTAACATGTTGTATTGCTCCTCCGCCTCCTCATATTCCTCCACATTGGGAAGGGGGAGTCGCGACAATGCATGCGCAGTTACATTTTCTTTACCTGGGATATGCTGAAAATCGTAAGAATACCCTTTCAGAAAGACTGCCCAACGCTGAACTCCTGCTGCTCCATTTGAGGTATTCTTTTCTTGGGACCATAAATCCATGAAAGGGCTTTCTGGTCAGATTGTAATATAAATTTCTGGCCATACACATACACAGGCCTTTACTCCCCAGGCCACGCTTAAGGCCTCACGATCAAAATGGCTGTACGCTTGCTCCACTTTTGTTAGCTTACGTGAAGCAAAAGCGATAGGTCGCGATTCACCATTTGTCATGTGCATCAGGCTACAACCTACCCCATAGGGACTTGCGTCGCACACTAGTTTGTTTCTTCTTGGGATCGTAGTGAACCAGGACATTAGAATTAAGAAAAAGTTGTTCTCCACAGCTTGGTCACACTCTTTTCCCCAAACCCATTTAACTTCAGGGCTTAACAGCCAAGTAACTGGAGTCAGAATTGAGCCAAGTTGGGGAGGTATTTGGAATAGTGGTTCACGAAATCGTTTTATGATGTTTCCAAGAAAACTCTGAAGCTCCTGAATACTAGTTGGGTTGGGAGCTTTAGTGATAGCTTCAATTACCTCTGACAACGTATGCGTTTGTTATGTGGCCCAGATATTTTAATTCAGGGCGCGACAGCTTACACTTATCGATGACCGCTTTGCACCTGCATCTTGAAGAGCTGTCAAAAGTTGGGTTAACGATTCGTCATGCTGTTGACCTTTTCCACTAACTAGAATGTTGTCATAAAGTGATAGACATTTGGGAATTTTGCTTGTAATTTGTGTCATTACTCACTGAAAAATTTCTGGACCTGACACTAGGCCTAAGGGCACATGGAGCCATCTAAAACAGGGTTCAGACAAAACCTGGAGAACCTGGAAATCTCAGGGTAAATGAAAATAGAGCCGAAATCACAGGGAAATTGCAGGGAAAACAAGAACTTCTTGAATGTCAGGGGAAAGACAGGGAAGTTTGAAAAAAATTTCTTGTCTGATCTGCAAGTTCCATTGAATTAGCAGACCAGAAACAAAATCCTAGGCTAGTAGCAAATATTTCAATATTTCAATATGTCCAAGTATTTTAGATATTACTTCAATAAATCAAATCTTAGGCTGGTACCAATATCTGTGATGAAAATGTCCCGTCTGGGCTATTCTCTAAACAGCTATTTTCAGGGACGTTGGGTTATTTTCATACAAATATTAATAAAAACATTAGCTACTGCCCGTTTCCCTAACTAAACATCTTGTAAACACCTGGAAATTGCCACTGGATGCACTTGGAAAACCTGGAAATGTCAGGGAAATTGAGAATAAAAAAATTGTTTGAACCCTGTAAAACGTCCTAGTGGGGTGTTTGTCGTTAAGGCAGCTTGAGACTCCTTATATAATTCAATTTGCAAGAATGCATCCTTGAGGAAAGGTGTCACTCCCTGCTAATTCACTAAATAACTCGCAGCTGTGG
>JAHWFP010219680.1:0-46207 GCA_023313725.1 Lithobius niger
TTTTTTTCTGTGCGTAGCTTTCATGTCCCCAGTATGCCTGCTGTCAGTTTTAACATTTTAACACAGCTTAAATGCTATGAAAAAAATAAACACAAACCAGAAAACAGCATTCAAATTAATGAGAATTTTGTATTGAATTTAGATTTTGTATTGAATTTTGCATTGAATTTTGGCTATAAAATCGCATTCTGTTGCTTGGATGATTATTCCATGTAAGCACAACATAAACTGTTATGAACTCTTACAAAAAAAATTTTTTCAAACTTTTGAAAAAAATCTATGCATGCAAGAAAAAAAATAACCTTCTTTGAAGGAAATGTTAAAGCAAGATGACAAGTTTTAAATTACAAAAAAATTCTCAATATGAGCTAAGAAAATGTAAGACCGATAACAATTATTTAACTACTAGACAAGAACTAGTGTAGTAGGCATTCTCATGAATTGACTTGTTAAAGAAGGTAAAAAGTATGCTAACCCACATTTTATTGCTCCCATTCCTAAGCGAATCTAAACACGATTTAGACTATCAGCACATAGACAGTTGAACAGAAACAAAAAAGATAAGCAGAAAACGTGGGGGAGGTGAGATTTGGTGGCAATAGAGTGGTTAAAGGCATGCAGCCAGTGAACTATAAATAAAAAAGACATCTGCTTTCACAGATCGGACAAATAATTAACCTTGCAGATGCTGTAAACCAGTTATACGAAATTTGTTTACTTACGGGACTTTTTAATCGATTGTAGATACGCAGTAATAGCTATAGATTCACTGCCTGATTCAATGCTAACTAGGAATGAAAGAGGAGCCAATCTTCTACATTCGTTCGATGCTTCAATGTACGATAACACTGTAAATTCACTGAAGTGGTAACATCCAGTAGGCAGTTTTATAAAATTTGTGGGGCATCCACCAGATGATGATCTTTCACAAGGCTCACACTTTGGGCAATAACAATCTGGAGTTACGTAAGCAGCACGTGCAGTTACATTTTGTTGACAAGCAATTTTTGGTATCACTGCAATAAAAAAGCAAACTTTATTGCCAACCTTGACTTTTCAATCACTTGAAGAAAATAATTATATCACAAATATGATACAGTGCGTTTTGAACCCATAAAAGATTACAAATGTACTACGGAAAATCAGATTTTTTAAGCCATTTTCTTCTATAAAAAAGATACTTGCTATTTCTTTACTCTCGATAAATTATTTTGAGGTGAATAGGTGTAGCAATTAGCCACTGACAGGACTGTAAATAACAAAACAGTATCAAGACCCAAGAATCATTTAATTTTCGGCCAAAAACTTCTTTTCAGCCCTGGTCACATTCAAAAATTCCAGACCAGGATGTCACCACTCCAAGCACGGTTCTGCCTTCATGTTTCAATGCGTGTTGGAGTAGTAACATGCAACATTTTTAAATGTCAGGTTATATTGAAAAAATTCCCCTAATATAACAACGCACCATCTCAGCAATGCTTTAGTAAGTGGTGTCAACTATTGTTTGGATAAGATGTCCTTCAGAAGTATGGACGCTCTTACTGACAAGTGCAGTTTTTTACTGATGTAAAACGAGTACTTAGCCTGCAAAATTATTACACAGAAAAATCATGAAGAAAGTTGCGTGAATGTATTATTAAAATAACATCAAGGTTTTTATGAAAAATTCAATGAAAAGTGCAAATCAAATAAAAACAATAGCTTGGTTGGAGTATGTAGCTAGGGTACTCCGTATAGCACACTGGTTAGAGCTCACAATGTAATATGCGGGAAGTCCTGGTTCGAGCCCTGTATGGGATGTTGGCATTTCCATCTTTATTGGATGAGTAAAACTTGTATGCTCTTGAGAGGAGTCTTAATTCACTAACAATAAATACAGGGTGTTTCAAAATAAAACGCTACACGTCAAATTTTTCTAAGTCCAACAACCATTCCCCGTCACTATAACCCTTATCCCTGACCTCAAAAGAAATCAAGAAAGTTATTCCTGACCTAAGGAAAGAAAGCTTTTATTTGCATTTCAAATCAGAACGCAAAAGGTAACAAAAGCATGTGACAGCCGTGGTTGGTGGGGGCTGGGCAGGAGGGGGGAGGGGGCAAAACAAACAATAAAAGCCTATAATTAGATTTCAAGCAAAAAGAAAAAAAAAGCATTTAATTGGCCATCAAGCAAAACAGCTAAAATAAAGGCTTTTCAGTATTGGGATTCCAAATAAAAAAGCAAAAAGAAAAAACGCACGTGGCAACCCTGGTTGGTGAGGGAGGGGGGAAGGGGGTTCGTGGAACAAAAACAATAAAAGCCCATAATTAGATTTCAAGTAAAAAGAAAAAAAACATTTATTTGGCCATCATACAAAATAGCTAAAATAAAGGCTTTTACAGTATTTGGATTCCAAATAAAACGCAAAAGGAGAAAACGCATGTGGCAACCCTGGTTGGTGGGGGAGGGGGGGAGGACCAAGACAAACAACAAAAGCCCATAATTAGGGGGGGAATGAGGCTTAATGGCGCGTCGACAGCTTGGTCATTAGCGCCAACCTCAGCCACAGTGCAGTGGTCCGGTTGCCACTGCGCCACACATTACAGAGATATTATTCAAACCCCTAATCTAAATCTTGTCATACATCTGTACCTCCTGCAAAAATTGAAAAACACCGGACAGGAGGACAGACTTATTGCCCAATTGACGCGCAATGTCATGAGAAAGATGGAAACGACGACGAACACCATCAAGATGGCGACAATCAACAAGGAAGTGCCGGATCGTAAGTGGCCACCGACACCAATAATATTCAGGAGGGTCAACCCCCCACAAAAGGAAACAGTGAGTAAGTCGAGTGTGACCAATGCGCAAACGGGTAAACACCATCTCCTCACGGCGACTGCGGCGACACGCCGAGTGCCATTCCTCAACAATGCCTTTAATAGCTCGTAATTTTTTACCGTCCTGTCTGTCCTACAAGGCTTGCCAAAAAGCGTGTAATCTCAGACGCAGAGTTGGAAAAGTGTGTGAGGGAACAAGGCTGAGATCCCTTCCGAGAGGGCCAGAAATGGCCTCTTTTGCTGCAGGATCCGCTTGCTCATTTCCACCTATCCCAACATGGCCCGGGATCCAGCAGAAATGCACGGTTTTCCGCTGGCCATGCAAGCGGGAAAGCAAATCTTGGACACGTTGTGTCAAGGGGTTCCGAGGATTGTAATTCGCCAAGGACTCTAGGGCCCCATAATTAGATTTCAAGTAAAACGAAATAAAAACATTTATTTGGCTATCAAGCAAAATAGCTTAAATAAAGGCTTTTACAATATTTGGATTCCAAAATAACAACGCAAAAGTAAAAAACGCATGTGGCAACCCTGGATGATGGGGGGAAGCCACTTGTACGGCGGCAGTACAACATAGCTTATGCGGCCTCTTATCCCTGATACCCTGTAGAAATCGAATCGCCCAATCAGGGCAGTTGCTAGGAAATTTTATATATCCCCACACTAGAATTAAAATGAAGAAATCCCCCCACCCAGGCTCCACAAAATATAAAGAAAAGAAAATCCCATTCGCCACAATTAAAAAATACTTACCCACAGAAACAATTGCAAGTAAAATAACAAGTAGAATTGCCAAATTAAAAAAAAAAATTAAAGCAAATCCCTGTGAAACTAAATTTTATTTTAAACACACTTTTTTCTGTCGAGCGTAATGTAACCATACGTGAACTAGGGAAAAGGTGTATGCTTCACGACTGTGAGGCAAAGGATGGCGCTTCGTTGCCATTGAAATTGTATTTCTTTTTTAATACCGTTAAGCTTGGTTTTTAAACATAACTAGTTTAATTTGTTTACCACTTTTTTTTTAATTAACAATCGGCACGATTTATTTTACGACTACGTGTTCAAAAAATTAATTCTGCTCCTGAAACTGACGTTTCGAAATAATGTAACCATTTTATCGTGTTGGGCTTACAATTTTGTTTTTATCTGGCAAACAAATTTTAAACGTAATCATTAACTGCTTCCAAACAGTAAGCTTTATACATAAACGGATCATTTTCACGTCACTTAGGCCTACGGGAACTAGAAAGAATGCTCTTTCATTTGAAACCTTAACCTTTCTACACTTCATGGTTGTCTGGAACTGAACTTAGCACGAATTTGTAAACAAAAATCAACGCTGTAGTACACTAGTAAAGGCCGCATCGTGTTTCGTGCTCTTCGGCCCTGTACGCAAAACCCCCTTACGTGCGGGGACTGCGGGTCTGCTGGTTACGGCCCTGCACCCAATGTACATACTGAATAAACAAGTAGCCAGTATTCACATCTAATCGCCACACCACTTGCTGCACAAAAGGCCTAGTACGTTATCCGACAGGAGTTCCCAGTTTACAGTACTGTACTTACTGTAATTCGCTGAGTTTAATTACCGATTTAGTAACCTTGGTTAATGCTACATGTTGCCCTTCAGCTGTACTGCCGTTGCACACAAAGTTGTGAGTCATGTGACCTGATGTCTGCAGGGCGTCCACTATTGCGTTATGGTGTAGTATACTGCAGTACTGTTTGGTCCGTACACTTGGACGTGACAGTAGTTAGATGCATACAACCTGATACCTATCATTCGATACAGTTTCTTTTTGTTTTCGCTTCTTTCGATACCACTCGTTCTTTTTGTATTCCATACGACATGCCATGCATTAAACCTACACGAACGTATCAATATTATTAAATGGTTTTCCTCGCATTCAGTTCTGCGAGGAATATGATATCAGACGTTTTGGTGAGGTGGCAGGCTACGTATCTTCAGCCACTTCCATTCCGGTCTGCAGTGGCACATTTGGTGGAGAAATTTGAAACCACAGGTTCTGTGGAAAATCAACATAAGCGCCATTCTGGCTGTAAACGAACGGCACGAACGATTGAAAATGCCGCCGAAATCCACCACTCGTTGCTTGAAGAACCAACAACTTCCCAGCGTCAGTTGAAACGGCAAACGGGTTTGTCGCTGCCTTCAGTTAATAGGCTGATTAAGGACGTAGGCTTGAAGGTATACCATCAACGGCGTATCCACGCCTTAAACGAAGATGATCCCGATCGACGCATTCAGTTCTGCGAGGAATTCCTAGATTTCCTTGCAGATGATCCCCAGAACGTGGAACGAATATTATACTCGATGAAGCCAAGTTTTGTCTGAATGGCAGAGTTAATCGCCACAACTGCATATTTTACAGCGATGACAACCCACACGTCACTATGGCAGCATTCACGCTGTCACCTGGCATCAATGTTTGGGGAGGTATATGGGCTGGGGGGGTCATTGAACCATTCTTCCTTGACGGAATAAACAACGGTGGCAGTATATAGTCAGCTGCTAGAAGACAGAATTCTGCCAGCTGTATGGGGAATAGTGTCCCGCAGATATTATGTTCCAACTAGATGGTGCATCACCCAGGGACGATGTTAGAATCACTTCATTGGGGAGGCGTCAGAAGGGCAGCAATTTTAGCCAGGGGGGCGAACCAAAAAATGCTACTTTTGCGGTCCCCCCTCCCAAAAAAAAAGAATAGAAGTAAAAATAACACTCTTGCAATTCTTTCTCACGCCAAACGTTCTTAACTGTTTTCTACACCGTTTTTTTTATATTTAAAAAACAAGCTGAAAAAAAGATGGTTTTACAACTGTCACAGTAAAACCTTGGCTCTAATGATGTGACCTAAAGTCCTTCCTGCCGCTGTGAAAGAAACTAACGTAGTTTTCTTAAAACGTTACCAGAATTTTCTTCGTTTACACGTCTGATTTTGATCTGATAGTGGGGGGGCACCAGTGGGGCATCCAAACATTTAGGGGGGAGCGAGTGCCCCCCCCCCCCCCCCCCCCCCTTAGCGTCGTCCTGGCATCATCGCACTACGCAACACAGGTGCGAGACCTTCTTGAAGACAAATTTCCCAACAACAGCATTGGTAGAAGAGGTGCGATGGAATGGCCGATGCATTTGTGTGATCTGACGCCAATGGACTTTTAAGTGTGTGGGGAATAGTACGGGATTTGGTGTACATTCACCCAGCCCAGGATATTGCAACACTGCAGGTTCTCATTACTGCTGCATTTGAGACATTTACTCCTGACTTATGCAGGAGAATATGCTCGGATGTGGTCAGTGTATCGTTGCTGGAGGAGGACAGTTCGAGCACCTTCGTTCGTGATTCATCACGTTGAACATCTGTCTTTGTCTCTAAACCTTAAAGATGTACTTAATTTACGTTATAACTGCATGGGTTTGAAACAAAATGTCAAGCGTCAGCTCTCCAGAGGTTAGCCTATCTGACCAGGGTGCCACATATGCTTTTTCTTTTGCTTTATTATTATTTGAAATCTAGGAATTCCTCACAGAACTGAATGTGTCGATCGGGATTTTATTCGTTTAAGGCGTGGATACGTCGTTCCTTTTGAGAATCGTTATTTGAAATCCAAATACTGTAAATGCATTTGTTTTAGCTATTTTATTTGAAGGCCAAATAAATGCTTTATTGTTTCTTTCTATTTGAAATTTAAAAAATAAATACACATATTGTCTGTTCTGCCCCCCCCCCCCAACCAGGGTTGCCACATGCGTTTGTTCCTTTTGCGTTTTTATTTGGAATCCAAATACTGTAAAAGCCTTTATTTTAGCTATTTTGCTTTATGGCCAAATAAATGATTTTTTTTAATCTCTTTACTTGAAATCTAGTTATGGACTTTTATGGTTTGTTTATGGTTTGTTTTGTTCCCCCTCACCCATCCCCCCACCAACCAGGGTTGTCACATACTTTTGTTAACCTTTGGCGTTCTTATTTGAAAAGCAAATAAAAGCTTTCTTTCCTGAGGTCAGGAATAACTTTCATGATTTCTTTACTGAGGTCATGGATAAGGGTTATAGCGACGGGGAATGGTTGTTGGACTTAGAAAAATTCGACATCGACGTGTAGTGTTTTTTTTAAACACCCTGTACGTCATATAAAAAATTACGACGTTGCAATTTACAACGTTGTAAGATTTTTGAATTTAGACGTAAGAAGCAATGATATGATATTTATGCTGTAAGATTACGAAACCCTAGGTAGTCGACATGTTATCCGATAGGCCACCAACCCTGACAAAGCACCTTTTCAGCATTAGCACAATGTTTCCACCACTTGGATAAATGCCCTTTACAATGATGCGCAGCTTTCCGTTGATGTTGGCTGAAGGGACTATTTCTCATTGACAAATTGCATCTTATGTGTTAAATGGACATGTCGAACATACACTAATGAAACCATACAAACAAAATCAATAAAACAGACGTTGAAAGAAAGAAAGAAACTGATCGTAAATAAACAATGACGGACTGAAAAGAAATAATTTTTGAAATTCATAACGTATTAAATGTGCAACAGGTCAACAAATTTGGTCCAATGACTAACATAACTGTACAATTACAACTTCATAATTACATAATTATGCTAAGTATTCTTAGGTAATTTTATTGGCTGAGAAATGGACCAATGGCTTATTTAAAACTTTAAGTGCTTTATGGTAGCAGAAGATCTTCGTGTGCCATAAAGCCCTTGAAGTTTTTAATAAGCTAGTCTCAGCCAATAAAATTATATAAGAACACTTTGCATCTGACAATATCTGAAATTGGAGAACCTTCGTTCAGTCCTTACTGAGAGGTAAAGGTAAAATTGACCACGCTATTACAAATTAATCACCCACACTTAACTTTCAATACATTCAAAATTTCATGAAATAATTATTAAAACAATATTTACGCATTGAATGAAAACTTTGTTAAATGATGGCACCACCATTTTTACATTTTCTGTATCTCGTCTGAATTCTCACGGGAATTGTCTGGATTGCGAGCCGTCAAGTGTTTGCATTGTGTTCGGTCGATATTGAGCTACCGACTGAACAGCTCCTTCGTTTTCAATGTTCGTTAGCCTGAAACTACCAGGTAGAATCTCACTTTGGTACATTTAACATTGAACAGGTGATAGTGTAAACCACCACTACATCACGATAAGCCTGGCCTATTAACAATGTCAAAACCAACAGTGTTATTCACGTGGAGAAAGACATGTCGGCAGGGGTTTCGAGCTTCAAAAGATTTCAGTTGTATTGTTCTGACAAACACACAGTAACTTAATGAAGGCACATATTGCACTAAAAACTTAAGTTACAGATGAATCAAGAGCGACGTGATAGAAAGCTTATACGGTTAAGGTGCATAAAAATTAGAAATTATCATGACTAACAACGTAATCTCTGTAAAATTATTCTGAAGAATGGAAGGCAATAAGGCATAATACAAAAAAACTACATGGTAAATGCTTAGCTTAATAATTAAAGTTGCACAAAGCAGGAGGACACATCTGAGGTTGAGACATGAACTTTGAATGGTCATCTGTGCAGATCAGTCAAACCTTCCTATTGGCCGTTTATGAAATAGACGTTTCATCCTACATGTAATGATTCCTAACAGAGGAAGATGTGACGTGTGGGGGCATCCAAATTATAAAAGTGAATTATGTACTAAATTATATAAATAATCGCTGGATGCCACCGTCCTCCACACGACAAAATGTTGCAAATTATATTTTCTTTTTATATGCAGAAAACAATAAGTCTAAATGCAGAAAAATTCTTTAAATAATACAAACCAATATTAATAAAAAACATAAAATTGCTAAGAAAAAAAAAACGTCTAATAAATCATATTTTCATCCTAACTGGTTTCTTCAGTTTCTGCCTTGAACGTTGCTGGGGAGGACGACGGTACAGGTCGGTCAAGTAGTATTAGTGGCAAAACTCCCAGCGAAATCCTGAGGCAGAGGCTTCAAGCTTGGGATTTATGTAATCTATCAAAAATAATCTAGGGGAAATTAACTTTATTGCTGTAAAAAACTGTAACCCAGTTCCAGTGTTACTCTTGTGTTTCACTGAAACTCACCGTTGCAATAGTAATTTAGATCCACATATTGTTGGATACTCTTGTGTTAGGAATGAGTAGTTAAACCGAGCCAAAGGTGGAGTGTCCTTTTACTATAAATACACTTTCTGTCTTCTGTCCTCCTGTCTGGGATTTTTTAATTTTTGCAGAAGGTACAGTTATACAATAAAATCTAGATTTGCGGTTTGTTTAACATATCTGTAATGAGTGGCACGGTAGCAACCCGGACGACAGCACTGTGACTGAGATTGGCGCTAATTACCTAGTTATTGCAGTGCCAATAAACCTCAATCACCTCCCTCTCCCATTTTCAGGCTCGAGATGGCATCACTATACGAGGAGCTGGGCCTATTCAAGAGTGCACTCAAGAACTGGAAAGCAAGGTAGGCTGAGAAGACTTAGAGTGTTTCCCCACATAAGTTGGATTTGGATATGTCATTTGCTACTCCTGTGTTTTTGTCATATGTCGGAAGCGTACACCATAAGAGCATTGCAACCCCTGACACAATGCCCAGCGTGCAGATTTACCGAATTTACAAACTTTCCATGAATTGGAGGAAATAATATTTCACAAACTGTCCGTGAAGCAAATGTTCTTGTTACAAAAGACGCTATTTTAGTTAAGTTATTATAAAGCCACAGGGTTTGCATCTATAATATCAATATTAGTTCTATAATTGCTAACAGGCAGCCAATTTATTATTTTTCTTACAATTCTGTTTAGGTTGCATTGGTTTATTCATGTTCTTCTGTCCTAGTTTACAAATTATTTGTGATCTCTTTTCATATTGTCGTTCAAATTTTTGTGTGGGTAATGAGATGAACTTAGAATGGAATGAATTTAGACCTTAATTATTTTAGAAATTAATTACGGAACTGCAATGTGCAAAAATCTAAGAGCGGTAAAAAACTAATATTTCGGTGTAAATTATGATACAGAGGGTGTCACCATCTTAAGAAAAGTAAAAAAATTAAAAAGAAAAAAACACCTTACAATATGCGTCAGTGGGCATCCACCATGCTGACGTCGTTAGTGACAGGGGGTTCTAAAACATTAAAATACCATGTAAAAGTAGGCTAAAATACATTAATTTTTGGAGTGGGCTTACGAATGTGAGATAAAACATTTCAAATGGCAAAATACCTGTTTATTTGAATCAAATTTTGCCCACTTGAAATGTTTTATCTAATATATTTTAACCTTCTTTTACACGGTGTTTTCATGTGTTAGAACCGACTATTTACTAATTACTCCAGCATGATCGCTGCCCATTATATACATACATAATGTAATGAGTTTTTGTTCTTTTAAATTTGTACCTCTATGAAGATGGTGTCGCCCTCTGTGTCGTAATTGACACCGAAATATACGTTTTTTACCGTTTTGTGCTACTGGCTCACCTCTTTTAGGAATTAAGGAGTATACTAATTCTTATGTGTGGATTTCAAAAAAAGCCACACTGAGAAGTTGAATGCTTCTACATATGATGTTTTTGGGTCACTTTATGGTATTTTTAGGTGAGATAGAGTCGTCTTTTAATTTGTTGGGGGTGACTGAGATGACTGTACAAATGCACCGTATTTTTACATTGCCTACTAATAGCTCATATTTCATTACTGACCACTAAGGGGATATTATGTCTTAATTAAAGATTGTTTATTAGAACACTGGTTAAAAAGAAATACAAAAAAAACAAAGACATAACAATAAAGGTGACAAATGGGGAATCAGCATGTCTTAAAAAAAACAAAGGAATTTTGGTCAGTTCTGTAAACCAAAACCCGTAGCTAATGCAGACAATCGTGAATGTAAAGCAGCATCAACACACAAAAGTTCACCCCCCTCCCCAAAAAAAAGGTAAGCACTCAGAGACGACTGACGTATTAAAGATATAAAGCTGTTGCTATGCAACTTGGAGTATCAAGATGAACTACGGGTATTAAATAAAAATATATAGCAGTACAGCCAAGCTGTGCCACCTGCTGTCTGTTACCCTAATTTAGAACTGCCAAGTTGTGACATTATTTTTGCAAACCTTAGAGTGTGAGGATTTCCCCTATTAAGTAACTCAAAATGCTACAAATGTATTATACATTTTGCACAAATGTAAAGAAGAGAATGGATTTTTTTAGCCTACGTCCGTTACCTTATAAGCAAATATTATTATTATTTGAAATATTAGATTGTTATCGTAATGGTTTAGGTGTACCAATATTTCATAAACTGAAACGGTGTGATCAAAAAAAATTGCAAGCAAGAAAAATCGACTAGATAAGGAAAAAACTAGATGCAATAAAAATTAGAAACGTTTTCGTTAGATGCAGGAAATGGTTACCCAATTTTTTTAAGAATTGAACTTGAATCCAGAATGTGGTCCCTATTTTCAGTTCAATTACTTAAAACTAAAAATAAACGTTAGGAATTGCATGACCTTTATTTCGTTATTTTGTATCGGGGGAGAGAGGTAGGAGAGAGGTTATGTCTTGGAAAAAAGCATAAATGAAAAAAAATTGCCTGATAGGATGCAGTATTTAACGGCAAGTAAATTATACAGGGTGTTTAAAAAAAACGCTACACGTCGATGTCGAATTTTTTTAAGTCCAACAACCATTCCCCGTCGCTATAACCCTTATCCATGACCTCAGAAAAAAATCATGAAAGTTATTCCTGACATCAGGAAAGAAAGCTTTTATTTGCTTTTCAAATAAGAATGCAAAAGGTAACAAAAGCATGTGACAACCCTGGTTGGTGGTGGGGGGGAGGGACAATAAAAGCCCATAATTAGATTTCAAAAGTAAAAAGGAAAAAAAAACATTTATTTGGCCAGCAAGCAAAATAGCTAAATATAAGCTTTTACAGTATCTGGATACTAAATAAAAACGCAAAAGGAAAAAACGCATGTGGCAACCTGGTTGGTGGGGGGGGGGGGCCAAAACAAACAATAAAAGCCCATAATTAGATTTCAAGTAAGAATTAGAAAAAAAACATTTATTTGGCCAAAGCAAAATAGCTAAAATAAAGGTTTTTATGGTATTTGGATTCCAAATAAAAACGCAAAAGGAACAAACGCATGTGCCACCCTGGTTTGTGGGGGTTAGGAGGGGAGGCGATTAAAACAAACAATACGTGCATTTATTTTTTATTTTCAAATAGAAAGAAACAATAATGAATTTATTTGGCCTTCAAATAAAATAGCTAAAATTACATTTACAGTATTTGGATTTCAAATAACAATTCGCAAAAGAAACGTATCCACACCTTAAACGAAGATGATCCCGATCGACACATTCAATTTTGTGAGGAATTCCTAGATTTCAAATAATAATAAAGGAAAAGAAAAAGCGCATGTGGAACCGGGGGGAGGTGGGGGGGGGGAGGTTGAGGACTTTGCCATGGTCCCCGGTCCCATTGCCGGGCTAGATAGGCTAACTTAAGAAGGCTGACGTTTGACATTTTGTTGCAAACCATCGTTAAGGTTTAGAGGCAAAGAAAGATGTTCCAGGTGATGAATCCCGAACGAAGGTGCTCGAACTGTCCTCCTCGAGCAACGATATACTCACCACATCTGAGCATATTCTCCTGCATAAGTCAGGTGTAAATGTCTCAAATACAGCAATAATGAGAACCTGCAGTGTTGCAATATCCTGGGCTGGTTGAATGTACACCAAATCCCGTACTATTCCCCACACATCTTAAAAGTCCATAGGCGTCAGATCACACAAATGCATCGGCCATTCCATCGCACGTCTTCTACCAATCATGCTGTTGGGAAATTGGTCATTAAGAAGGTCTCACACCTGTGTTGCATAGTGCGGTCATGCACCATCTTGTTGGAAAATAATATCTGCGGGACAGTTTCCCCATACAGCTGGCTGAATCCTGTCTTCTAGCAGCTGACAATATACTGCACCGTTGATTGCTCCATCAAGGAAGAATGATCCAATGGCCTCCACCCTACCAGCCCATATACCTTCCCAAACATTGATGCCAAGTGACGGCGTGAATGCCACCATAGTGACGTGTGGGTTGTCATCACTGTAAAATACGCAGTTGTGACGAATAACTCTGCCATTCAGATGAAACTTGGCTTCATCGGAGCATAATATCCGTCCACATTCTGTGGATCAACTGCAAGGAAATCTAGGAATTCCTCGCAGAACTGAATGTGTCAATCGGGATCATCTTTGTTTAAGGTGTGGATACGCTGTGGACGGTACATCTTCAAGCCTATGTCCGTAATCAGCCTATTAACTGAAGATAGTGACACACCCGCTTGCCATTCCAACTGATGCTGGTACGTCGTTGGTTCATCAAGCAACAGGTGGTGGATCTCGGCGGCATTTTCAATCATTCGTGCCGTTCCTTTACAGCCAGAATGGCCCTTATGTTGATTTACCAGAGAACCTGTGGTTTCAAATTTCTCCACCAAATGTGCCACTGTAGGTCGGCGTGGAGGTGGCTGAAGATACGTAGCCTGCCACCTCACCAAAACATCTGATATCATATCGTTTTGGTAATACCATTTAATAATATATATACGTTGGTGTAGGTTCATGCATGGCATGTCGTTATGAAATACAAAAAGAACAAGCTGTATCGAATGATACGTATCAGGTTGTATCCACCTAACTACTGTCACTACCAAGTGTATGGACCAACCAGTACTACATATACTACACATCACACAATAGTGCATGCCCTGCGGACATCAGATCAAATAGTAGTAGCATAAGAGTACGTACGAACACACTTCCGGTCAGATGACCATCGCCGCCATCTTGGATTATGATGTCACTTCCGGCTTTTGACGAACATTTCCGGTTTTTAACGTCATTTCCGGCCTAGGAAGGTGTAAGTACTACTCCTTTTACCCTTCTTTACCCCTCTTACATATTGAAAACCTAAGAAAGTAATCGAAGTGGCTGAAACCTTTGTAGGTAATAGAAAAATCGGAAAAGAAATTGACTCAGAAACATGCAAACCACACCAAACTTTTTATTCACGTCATATAAACAAACTACAATGCAAGTATTGACTTGACAATCATGTTTTCAAATTCATCATAGGAAAAAGGAATGATTGTACCATTTCGTTCTATGTAAGCAAACACACTAGTACTAGCGCATGAAGAAAACAAAAGAAAATTATATGCAATAAAACTTTGAGTTTTACATTTCACAATATCTACAATGGAAAAAATGGACGACACAAATTGGTGTTCTTTAATTGTCTGTTGGGAAATACGAAGAAAGTCTAAAGTAAACATTACTGAATTAAACAGTAAAAACAGCAATAAAAATGACTTAAAAAACCAAGGATGTCTCGCAGCAACAAGTAACGCTTGATAACCGTCCATGACGAAAGTGGTACAACAAATGAATTGAGCCCTTAACAACACCAGTTCATATACTTCGATGAGTAAAATAAGGAGGGTCTATTTTACACAGCCCCAACACTAACTAATCAAATCCTATTGGTTTAGGTTTCCTATTGTTTCCCGGGCAGAATTGTACCATCAGTTCAACAATATCGCTCCCAGTAACAACTTTTTCATTAAAAATAAGCTCTCGTTTTTTTAGTCTAGCCCAGTATATCCTTACGTGACTTTATACGAGTTATTTGATGCGAAATATAAAACCTGTATTTTCAGGTACTGCAGAGTAAATATCATGTTCAACCTTAGTCAAATCCCCATCGTCAACTACTTCATCATCGTGTAGCTCCATAACAAACGAATGCAAGCAACTAAATGAAAGGAAGACGCAAGAGACAAGCCTTTATATACAACAACAACCTTTAATATTTCTGTGAACCAAAATCTACAACCAATAAAATACAAAACCCATAACCAAGAAAAGCCAAAAACCAATCAATAACGTACAAAATACTCCACCGTTTTAGATAAAATAACAACAGATATACAAAAAGCATTAAAACAATCAAGGTTGTCATAAACAACAAATATTTTTAAATTTGGAGCACGACGAAAAAGGTTTTCGTACTAAAGTAGTCATTATTGTCATACTCCGAAAAAAATATTTATTGCTTGTCTCGTAACATGTAATGGCCATAAGCAACAGAATCCAAGCCAGATTGTTCAAAACTAAAATATTCATGATCACATAGACACCTATAATAATGTTCGAACGT
Source organism: Lithobius niger (assembly GCA_023313725.1). Lineage (NCBI taxonomy): Eukaryota > Metazoa > Arthropoda > Chilopoda > Lithobiomorpha > Lithobiidae > Lithobius > Lithobius niger. Next base: position 15,111 of record JAHWFP010219680.1, read on the forward strand.
AACAGTACCCTGTAAAACAGACCATTGAACCCCTTTACCTACTTCCTTTTCATTATTATTACAAGTGTAACAATACAAATTACTCTTCAAACCAATAAACGATTCTACGGGTAATGAATTACACTCATCCTAAAAATTCCAGGTTTAGCCTTGTTATCGGTACAATACAAGGAATGGGTCGTGGGGTAGGAACTAGTGTCGAAAAGATGCAAAGATTGAGCCATGTCAGCGTACACATCTACAGTTTTGATTTCGTAAAAAAAAACTATCAGTATCGCTTCCCAACAATCTACAATTCTTACCGTATTTGTCTAACATGTAGTCATAGTGATGAGAATACATTACCAATTTACTCAATTCCAAAACAGTACATTCAAGAAAAGCAGGTTTGTCCAAAGGAACAGTTTGTTTATGCAGTTTGAAAAGCATCAAGTTATCGTCCAAAATATCGAAATACTCGACTGTAGGCTTGCTCATCAATTTGAGAGACTTTTTCACGTTAGTACTCACTTTCACATTCATGTACCGCCTTACATTAAGAATGGCTTTCCCAAAAATCGAATTATTTGCCAGCTTGTAAAATGACCTCTCAAATTCACTCTTTGCCTCCTTTCGTTTCATGCTGTTAAAATTTATATAAGGTGCCAACCAAGCCTTCTCAGTAAATTTAATGCCATAATGAATTTTCGTTACTTTAAGCCCTTTTGAAACGTAATACATCAAATTCTTATAATAACAAATGTACTCCTTACGTTCATTCAAATGAGGAACTAATTATCGACCCTGAACCTAAGGGCCTTGTTTAGCAGCCTGTGTTCTGTTAAAGGGTGACAACATATCTTCAGTTATTACCACATGCTGGTGAGCCAAAGGGTAGTCACTATGTGAATCGTGTAAATTGTCCGGGTACTGAATGTCAACCTTAACTGTACAAGGAGGCAAAGAACTCGAATCGAGTGAAGCGAGCTGTCGTTCCGTTAACCACACAAAACCTGAATAAGGCAATGACATGCTTAATCAAAAGCCGTACAAATTATTGGCATCAATGTACATGAGGTAACTTCGTTCAACATCAGGATCGTAATTTGACACCAAAGGATTATTGGCACGGGCGCACCGTTTAGATATTATGCTAACACCACCTCGTATGGCCGCAGTGAAGTAATAGTACATTGTTACGTCTTGCAACAATTCTAACCTCTCACCAGTCATTCTAAGTGCAGCTTCCCAACTCAGACCCGGTGAAAAAATGACAAGGGTCTAAATTATATTGCTTCAGACTAAGAGTTCTAAATTGTTCGAACACATCGGCCAAACGTGTCGAATCAGCCAAACCGAACATGTCGTGATACTGACCTAAAGTCTTAAAATTTGTTTCCCTCCAAACTGTGCCAGCGTATGAATACTCGTCGTCGCTAATATGAGTATTAGTCAAATCTGAATAAAAAGTTTCTTTGGGTGGTAATTGAGTCTCATTAAATTTCGAAAATGAGTCACAATAGGTATAAGGATATACACCTATCCTGGTCAACAAAGCGTGAGTTTCTGGAAATATTTTCTCATTATAGGAATATATGTTAAGTTTCCAACCAAAGTACTCAAAGAAGCGGACAAGAAATGAAAACTGTCTAAAAACCTGTAATTTCCAACTTGTATCGAGGTGAACCTTTCAGTATTTTGAGGAATGACAGAAATGTTCTTATTTTTAAAATAAGACAAACTTCTTATTACGAGGTGCGCGTCGTACGAACGTAAATTATGACAAAAAATGGGTAAAAAGCTCTTAAACCTATACTGTAAATTACACGCATTGTGAGCTGCTCCCCTATACTTACCGCTCAAATGACAGTGGTCACGACCCTGATGTCACCAACAGCGAACAAATTACCACAAATATGACAATGAGTTGCGTAAGCATAATCTAACAACTAAGCATAATCAGATACCAAAGGAAGCATTCGGCCTTTAATCTCTTCAATTTCGTCATAAACCACTTCTAAATGAGTAAAATAGTCTTCCATGCAATTTTCACCTCGAAATACCCTATGAGCGTAAATGCTGCCATTGTGCGCAACCACAACGTAAGAATAACCACACGATTGGTGCAAACTCGTTTTGTGAGTAAAAGAGGATGAAGAATCCGGTTTACACGTACTTATTTTAGTAAGTATCGATTCAAAATCTAGATACATCACGTACGGCACCGGTAATTGTTTGTCGTACCTCGTAAACTCCATGTACGGTTTCTCAGTAGGTATTTTGATTTGTTGAGGCTCAAATGTCCTGCACAAACCAAGGTGACCAACCAAAGCAGCGTCAGAATGGAAGCACGAGACACAATAGTGACATACATATTTTTTATCGTGTGTATGCACCAACCTATTGAAATTTTTAATCCAACAGTAATGATTACCATTAACCAACAATTGTTTAACTTCACGACAATTGGTTCGTTTACTCAAATAAATTGGAAAGACATTTTTTTTGCCTTCGTACCCATACAATAAAATACACAAGTTATTCAGTGATTCTAATTTTGTAATCTCACTTATAGGCATTGGAAAGGAAAGCTCGCTCAAATCTAACCATTTGGCATATTTACGATAATTGCTTACTCTATTGGCATTATTTTCCAACGGGTACAAAGCAGCCAAAATACTGTACACGAAACATTTACTGTCTTCACACAAAACGTTCACTACAGCACATTTATCACGTAAAAATTTGTCAAGCACGATATTTCCACACCCACCGCTTAAAGGGACGTACCTCCCCACGTGAACGTCACAACCATCGATTCTAAACACAACCCAGCCAGAACCATGTTTCTGAAAGCTGTCCAATTCATCTAGAATTTTACCAATGGCAGTAATTAACTATTCTTCTACAAATTCTGAAGACAACAGTCGATGCGGGCTACTGCACAAATAGACGGGCATATGCTCAGTTTCCCCATCAAAACGTTTTTTTTCGAAAATAACGCTGATACAGAGCATAAATTTAAACTGTCTCATCTCTCGGAGTAGTTTGTCGAATAAAGTCAAAAGGTGACGTCTCGAACCTGCCAAATAGTCACGGATGTCACGTGTATCGCTAGCCAACGTATACACAAACTTTTTAAAGTACGACTTGAAGACAGACGCTTCTTCATTATTATTGTCAAAATGACAAGTTAGAGGTTTCGAGTTGTGCATCACCCCGTCGACCGACAACGCTAATGAAGTCAAACTAAAATGTTCGAAAAAAAAGGGTCGTTTGAATAAACCCCATTGAAGGCAGCGTGTTTAACTAATCCTATAGTAACTCGACTCGGAACGTCAACATTGTAAATATTGTCGATCGTCGCGCTGCGTGTACCTTGTAATAAAGTGTGACTCTCAAAATCAGTTTTCTGTAAAGATATTTTGCCGAGGAAACTATACTGAGCGTTCTGGCGTGAGCTAGTAGAATAGAGGGCGAAGGGATAACATTGCGAATATAGAGGGCTGCATCTAACAGAACGATGATGGGTGAGAGGGCGGCGGTTATACCAGCGGCATTTAAATACATGCAGAATTCGGCACGTTGAGGCACGAATCTGAATTTCAGTTCTGTATTATCTAGCAGAAGTCGTGACTGGTTTACTAAATCGTGGCTGACTCGTCCTATGAGATCAACCTCAGCTCCACTCGCTGTCATGTTTTGTCGCATAGCATAGGGTGCAAAAGTGAGGATTCCAACTGTGTTTGTTTTGCTTCACTACCTTCACTCAAAACAGTCTTCATGAATGCTTTGTATCCGTAATGGTCGTTGGTACCAGTAGCCAGTTTACCTTTCAGACTGATGTCAACTTGAAAAAAAAGTCCGTGCAACAACAAATCGACGGGCCCCATCAGTTTATTTTCGTTCGCTGTATAGGCCGAACCATCGCTCGATTTTACAACTTTTACACGCATGTAAATTAACGTTTGTGATATATCGATGTAATCGTCGGATCCTGGAACCAAAAAATTGATAACTTGATTAGCTAGTATCGTAGCAACAGGCCTATACTCTACCATTTTAGTTTTTTGAACCTATAACTGAACAGGGCTGACGCTGAACAAATCTAAATTATTCAGCAGACACTCGCACAAATTTGGGTGAAGGTACGCCATACTGACCCACCTGACGTAAAATGACACTGAAGGGAGAAGGACAGGTAGTTATATAGGCAGGCTTAATTACAGTTTTAGGCTTCAACGCTTTCTTTCTACATTTTTTACAACACTTAAGTTTAGTTTTTGAAGCTTTTCTTTTATGTTTACGTCAACTCTCTCGTTGTTGCAATCTTTTTCCAACTTCGCTCATGACATCACGTCCAGTTTCCGTAAACCTGTCACACGAAGCATCTTTCCACGACTTGCCTCCCAACACGTCGGAGCCTATACCGACGCCAGAAGAAACAGCCGTTCGTCCTAGAAAGCTGCCTATCCCTTTTAAAAATGGCATAGCTATTCTTCCCAAGCTAGACAAAATTGACCCCAATCCATTTCCACTCTGGGCTTCGTGATGTCCGTAGTACACGGGTATACCCCACCCGCCTGGTCTTGATAGTACTCCGTGTAAGGACACGTGCCTCTCATGGTGCAAGACAACCACCGTCCTCCCATAATCACCGAACTCTATAGGCCTCCCAGAATCATCAGCTATCAAAATTTCAATAAATTGAAAACTTTCTTTTTGAATAGGAAAATCGTACAACCTATTGAACTCAACACTGCAAACTTCTCCCGGTTGACCACGAACCGATATGATTCTCAATAAGAGAACTTTGTAGTCACCCACGTGATTAGCTCGGATTAGATCTGTATACACGTATATACTGTCTACGGGAGTATTAGTTGTTTCCATGACTCGCACCAAAGTTTCAACGGAGTGCTTCACAATATCTAGAAGCATTTCAAATTTTGGGAAGCCAAACGAGAAGCTAATGTAGGTCCCAAATAAAGCCTGACGTACGTTTCTTCGCCTTCGTAATTACGAATATTAAACGTGTGTGTACTTTCATCGTACAAGATGCCTGGGTCCTCGGAAGTCTTCATATGATCGTCGTTGGGTAATTGTTTTTTTAAGTCTTGAATGTCGAGATTGATACGGTTCATTAATTCCTTGTAATTAGAGTATCGTTTCATGCCCTTAGTTGAAGGTAAAATTGCGGTGCTTTCGATAGGAGTCAAATGGTCTCCCTCCAACAATCTTTCCTTGCTTTCCGTAAAGTTGTATTCCAAGAGCCGAGCTTCCTCGTCAGCACTTTTTAAAATAATTGCAGAGTCTTGATTTATGTTATTTGGAAACGAAATTTCGCACAAAGCCACTTCGTAGTCACGGGACAGATTTAAAGGTGTTGACAACCAAGGGATGTATTTTTGAAGCGTATTATGTGGAAATATATCCATTCAAGAATTACTGGGAAGGGTTAAAATACATCCTCACTCATCTTTACTGTTCTAGGTTAGAAACCCAACAGTTAAAGGACCTTGGATAATCTTCCCATTTAACCAACTACTCAGTCCCACCTCCTCGTTCCTGCGTGTTCTCAGCAAAGTTTCAATTTTATAAGATGTAGGCTCGGCTACTTTTTGTAATTCTTGCTTGTAAAAAGTACCGATAATCGGTTCGCGGAGCCAGTCTTTAACGGTATAGGTTGTAATGGGATGTTTGTCGTTTTTCCCACTCACGTAGACAACTTCTTGAGTCCATCTTGGATGGTAGCCACGAGTGAAAATGTGCGTTTTCAAAGCCAGTCTCACCGGATCGCCGGTTCGGAACCCTCCACCTCCGTAAAGATTAACAAACACTTCACCGGTATTAGCATCGTTAACCTGAGTGGGCTTCATTTTAATGCTGCGATGATAACTATTGTTGTAGGATCTAACAATGTCTTGAAGTACGTCGATAAATCTCATGGTATTGTTTTTATGCAAATAACGCGAAATTCGACCATGGAGAGTGAGTATCACTCGTTCACTGATGCTCGATTTATTCTCTTCGTTGCACGTAGTATACTGTTTGATGTTGTGCTGACGTAGTAGCTGTCCTACGGCTCTGTTTTGGAACTCTAAGCCTGAATCACTGGTAAAAAACTCCACGTTCAAGGCACATGGATTGAGTAAAATATCACGTAATGCTGTTGAAACTGAAATTGCATCTTTTCTTTTAATAGGACGAACCTACAGGTACTTCGAAAAGGCATTCATTACGACCAATAAGAAATTAAAGTTGTCATTATACGCCGCGAGATTAGTCACGTCAGCTAAATCGGACGAAATTGTATCTCTCTCATTCTTCACTCTGATCCGGTTTCGTTCAAACTTCCTGGTTACTGGCTTAAATAAAGTATACGTGTCCTAAGATTGTAGCCAATGTTTAACAAAGGCGAGCGTAAATTTACGATCGACAAGTGAGGCATGCTTATGAAGACGTCTCGCTCCCCCCAGGCTACAGGAACTTTTAGGATCGTAATAATGGGTATTTAGTATGTCATTAAAAAAACTTGCTCGACCACGATGAGTGTCTTTTTTAATTTTGCTGTTGCGGCCGCCGACGGCTCCTCGGGCTGTTGACTCATCGTCTGTTGAAGTACGCAATAAACTGGCGAGGGGTGGGGATATAGGTAGTATTATACCGGAGGACCTACGTAAGTGACTCTTCCGGGGTATTAAATCAGAAACGACCGACCAGCCCGGAGCACGCATCATCTTCTCTCTGAATGATTTATTATCAGAAATTCGAACGTGTACTGCGTTCGAACCGGGAATAGCTAAACCAGTTTCTCATTGGGTCGTAAAGTACTTTGCCTTCTTCTAAAAATTACCTAATAAGACCTCTGTATCTGTCCGGTACCCAAAAACATTACGATACTTTTTAGTAGGTTCATCGTAAGGGAGAGCAGCTACGACAGTACCTTTTTCCCCGCTACTATCAACGTCAGCTTTGGTTCCTCCATCATCCATATCGCTGCAGTCGAATACTGACGTTTGCGGCACTGTCGCGCTCGCTGCTGCTGCTGCCTCCTCCCTCCCCCCTCCCGCGCGGCTTGCGCTGCGCCGATGCACCCATGGGGGCGGGGGTGGGGCACACGCCACCTACCACGCTAGCGGTAGGAGACATACTAGGACTTACACTGGATGCAGGGAACACGCTAGTGCTGCTAGCAGCTGGAGTTGATGTCTGTTGCGTCGTTGGAACGAGCGAGCTGGCTGGTGTGGTTGACGCACCCATCGAGGACATTGACACGCGTAAAGGCTCCAACACGTACTTTTTGTTAATGTCTAGAAAACGTTGGAGCGTTTGAGTGTACAGTTTGGCTTAGGAAAAATCGTCAATGTCACGGTTTGCCAGTACTTCGCGCATGGCGACGTCTAGATTGCCCAACGGAAGAATGTAAGGTGATTTGGTCAAGACGTTGGGGCCCGGAGCTGTGCCGGAAGTCGTTGGTACGCCAGCCGCAGCGAGCGCGGCAGTCTCGTCCGTGATAGGCACTAGTTGCATGTGACGAAACATAGTTCGTTTAAGTTTGTTTTGTTTATCTGGCAAATATTCCACTCACAGCGTCTATTAAAGGTGCCGCGACGGCGCCCAGGAGCAAAGCTAATAATGGAAAAAAACTGCTTTTTTGGAGTTTAGTAATGTTTTTAGTTTTCTTAGCACGTGAACAGTTTTTTGTTGAAATTGCGAGCAGAGTTTTCTTGTATCTCCTAAGTTTGGACTTTAGAGCTTGATTTAACGGGAAATTTCCTCTGAGAATGTTAAGGGCGACGGAACAAATTCTATCTTGGATATTTGTGCAAGCTATTAGAGTCTTTTTCACGTGCAGCTTGACTTTACGGGACGAAAGCAGAGCTAACACAGGTAGATAGTCTTTGACTCGCTGCTTAAACTCTCTTGGGCATGTAAACAACGAGAGGTGTTTTGAACAAATCGCCTCTGAAACGTAAATGGTCCGGCGTATTGGGTCGAAGATCAAAGAACAATTACCCGCGACCGTACGTTGTAGCTGCCTTATATATGCTAACTAAAAAAGCTGGTGCGTATCCCATTTGAACCGCCAGGTAACGTAATGTCACGCACGTTCTTGAACAAATAGAAAAAATGCGTATTTAAAATGACTGTACGTAAATTTTTCTGATACAAGTTATGGCTTATTAATATTTGAGTTAAATTACGGTGGTGTCCCCCTTTAACCCAGGCGTCATTTAGTAATTAGATTTTTACACAATGCGCCATATCGTCCAGACAAAGTAATGCAACCGAAGGCACGGATTCTTAAATGTCATTGTCGAATCCCTATATAAAGATTATCAGAAGTTTGCACTGCAATAAAATGTTGCTTTAAATCGTGGCCAACGATTGATAGTTCCTTGAATCCATTCTGAAAGCTGGTCAACAGCGTCTGCTAATACTTTAAACTGATCAACGTTCAAATCCACGGACTTCCGTATGCATTGGCGAAATTCACAATAGTTCTGTTCAAAGGTTTCGTAAGCAGTTTGCCAGGCTCCGTAGCAAATAGCTACGAATGTCGGAAAGGGATTGAACACTTCTTCGGCATTTAAAATTAATTTAGAAACTAATTCAGTTTTTCTAGTTCCTGACAGACCGACGATTAATTGATTGCTGGGGTGCTTTAAGGACAAATCCATAGCTGGTTTTGAGGGAACGGTAAGGGTTGGCTGGCTTTATTTAAAGGAGGAGGGAGTGTACCTTTAACGAAAAATAATTTGAACTGTATATTAAATTTTTCTTAAGTGGAATGGAGAGTGGTGGTGGTGTTTAGGAAATAAAATAGTATTTTACATCTCAAATATATTTTATTTAAGCAACTTAGTTACATTTCAATCTCGTAGTTGGGTGGAGAGTACTGAGCTTCTACATTTGCAATTCGAGCCGCAACGTAAGGGAAGTTTGCGGCATACTTTATTAAAAAGGCGTTGCTCAAATATAATGGAGCTTTTGTATATTTTGCGAGAAAGTTCGGTATGAGCAGGTCAAAAGGCACTAAATGACGGTTGGCTGTCTGCAACATTTCGAGAGGGTGAGGATCGTTTTCGTAAATGTTCACCAGATAGTTCTTTTGTTGGTTTTGGTAGACAGAGGGACGATCTTGTGAGTCGGATTCACCGGTTCCGTAGCCATTAATCCTAACACCACGTCTAAGTTGACTGGTCTTGAAAAACGCAAATAACAGTTAATCGCGTCAGTTGTTGCACTGACGCAAAATCCTAGCAAATCAAATTCGTGTTCGAATATTGACAGATAATTAAACATCATCACTTTATCTATCTGTCCGTGAGTGATTGTTTCGCAATGGTATAATTCGCCTACCTTGGGTTGCTTAGGCGTGAGTTTCCAACGCTTGAGCCAACGCGTGGGACGGCACTTGTTTTCCCCGGCCGGCGTAGGTGGGTGTTGGACAGCGTTGGGTTGTTCTGGAAGTGGCTCAGTGGATAACGTACCCTCCATCGGGTGGTCGATAGCGGCTGGTTGCGATGGACAAACGATGGTGGAGTCGGCTGGTCGTGGTGGCTGGACGGTGGAAGCTGCTCCCTCGGCGAAGGGTTGTGAAACTGTCGGTGGAGAGACAGGTAAAGAAACGTGTTGGTCCATGCTCGTCGTTGTGCGTTCTGATGGCTGGGTGATGGGTGAGAGGTGTTAAATATGGGTGCAAAATTTTGAAAATTAGTTCCGCAAAATAAATTTGTCTTAAAATGTTGCTGTAAAAAAGCTACAAGCTGTGGCTACGTGGTTAGGGCAGAAATGATATCTGTCCATTTCACAGTAAGAGGGAGCGAGCCAATGGGGTGTTAGTGGGTAGTTCCTCGCAAGCTACGTTGCAGTATTTTCTCTAAATATTCTTTTAATTTCTTGTCTCCTTTGACAAAAAATACTGTGCCAGTGGAGACACACTGCAACCGTTTAATTTCGTTAGTCACGACGAAGATGGGAGTGCCTAGCGCCTCATTTTTCAACTCTTGTTGTAAAATGAACTTTTCACAATACGAAATAGTTCTTCGTTCCTTTTCACTGATATCAGATTCTAGTACTGATTTACGTATTTTAACAATAAAATGTTGCTTTAAATCGTGGCCAACGATTGATATTCCTTGATGTAATAAGGTTCGTTGATCGTGACTGCATTACATGTCACGACATAGTCCAATTTTCTATTGAAAATTTTCAATTCTGATTCGACAAGAGTTGAATCCATTCTGAAAGCTGGTCAACATCATCTGCTAATACTTTAAACTGATCAACGTTAAAATCCACGGACTTCCTGTACGCATTGGCGAAATTCACAATAGTTCTGTTCAAAGGTTGAGAATGATAACAGGTGACCATACACTTCGGCGTCTCGATCAAGACCGCGAGTGGATTTTCTTGTCCTATAATTGGTGACCAACTGGGAAAGAGAGCGCTAATATTGTAGAAGTCTTCGGGACTTAACGGAATTCCATATGCGGTCTCTGTGAAACCGACTGGGTTAACAGTATATCGTCTCACGTGAACTTTAACCCAGTCGGCTTTAAATTCCGACACCTGAGCAAAAAAATTGTTCCTAAGATTTACTGAATGTTTTGGTTTTATGGGGAGTAGAGGATTTGACATACAGAACGCACTAAATTTCGCTAGAAAAAAAGAAAGTAAATATTTAAAAAAAAAGTTCGTTGAGAAAATAATTTATTCCAAATCGAGGTCTATATTTTCTTTCAAGGTGTTTAACTGCTGAGCCGTTAATGTGATTAACCCATTATCAGAAAATAAAATAAAATCTTTGTTGTCGTCAAGAGTTACTAATGATTCGGTCGAAAAGTACAGTAGGGTCGGTGTGCCTGATAGATTAAGATGACCCTCCTCCGCGAAAGAAGGTAACAATGGTTCCATTTTCTGCCATTTTTGTAGAGACATCAAGAAAAATTGGCTCTCGTGAATCACGTAACTGCCGTCTACGACTAAAAATTTGGTTATTTGTGCAGTTAATTTGGAATAATCTATTTTCAATATTAAATTCCTACCCAAATTTAAAACAAAATCACGCATTGGCGCCCCTGCGAACAAAGAAAAGAAAATCACTTTTCGTTGAAACAGAAATGTACGTCAAGATTTGAAAATAACCACTCGTTAACTCGTTTTACTGCATGTGCGAGATTCGAAAATTGGAGTTCCGACATTACGACACAACCGTTATAGGCCTGTGTTTGAAATGTAACATATCCTGTGGAAAACGATACGTATATTTTTAAATTTTCTGACTGGTAAAGAGTTTGAGGTAAATTTGAAAGGAATTGCCACGCGTTTAAACGGTTATAAAACCTGGCCCAGTCACTTAGAAATATTTTTACCCCGTTTAAAAGGTGAACTAGTCCCTCGTCAGTAATTACGACACATCTGATATGTACGTACAATCCGGTACCAGGTACAGTGACTAACAATTTGTGCACACCTCCTAAATCGTAAAATTGTAATTTCATGAATTCGTAAAATTCACCCATATTTTCTATACCTTTTAAACCTGGTAAGGGTGAACAAAATTAAAATAGCTTTAGGTCTAAGTTCTGACTTTTTTTTTTTTTTTTTTTTTAAATAAATAAGAGCTAGAGAGAAGAGCAATAATGTATTGACTTACCTCGAGAGCAGTGAAGAAGGACTGAAGTGGCCTTTTGATAATTTGTTTGTGACAATTTTTACACGGAACTGAGGGGATTTATACCTGGTCGAAATAAGCTAATTGTGGTCCTTCTATCCATCGTCCTACGCTTTTGACGTCACAGATAGGCATAGTTATCCTTGACTTTTAACTATCTGGTAATTTTTCTTGCTTGTGACGTAGATAGGAGGTGGGATTAGCCTCGAGAATAACCACAATTGGTTGCCTCGTTTCTTTTACCACGTGCGACCTTCGTTGAATTGGGAAGGGGGTCGAGTCAAGTATGCCCCGTGGCATCTAGTTTATTATCGAAATTGGTCAGCTTTGCCTCTTATTTGCCTGCTGACTGTTGTTTAGGCAAGATGGTTGTACCGACGCATTCTATTTTGTGCAGGCTCCCATTTACACAGTTTATGCTTCGATGTATGGTAGGTGATTTAAAAATGACTTGACCCTTTGGTTGATGACTTACCATAATCTATATTTTTCTGTGTTTCTTAGCCCCTGATGAGGAGCTGGTGATGCCCCAAACTTTGTGGAACGTTGTTGAGGTAAAATTTTAAGATTTGTCAGCTTTAATTTTATTTTCTGCTTATTAAATTTTTTTATTTTGTTGGTGGTGTACCTTTAATTCTTATTTCAGGATTCTTTAGCGGGGCAAACCATCTTTGCCATTAGGCACATGATTGTCTGCACAACGGTTTTATTCGATTATTTTTTTTTCGTTTTGTTCACGTTATTTATTTTTCCGTTTTAAAGTTTATACAGATGACCTTTTTTTTTGTTTTGTTGTTCGTTGCTTTCTATCTAGTGTCACATTACGCTGCCTATGGGTCTACACGTGGTGGGAGGTGTTGTAGAAGCAGTGTCCGCCCCGGCGTGCCATCAGTGTGGTAGCTGCGTGATGTATGGAGCGTAAACTCAGTTTCATTTTTGTTTTGTCCAATTCCTGTTATGATAACTAGTGTCGTAGTTGGCTTCACAAAGTCCATTTGGGACCATTTTAGTTCACACGATTTGTGATAGGTTGGATTGAATGAAGGAATCTAAAACAATGAGACGAGCATTTGGCTTCGCAAATAGTTAGTCATACAGCTGTTAGCCATGGTGAGTCTTGTGCTCAACATAGTGTCCGCTCTTGTATTTAGGGTGTGCTGTGGATTGTTGGCGTATGTGATATTGAGTAGTTTGGCTCCGTGGCAGTCAAATCACAATATCCAACCATCTACTAGAGGTTACGCTCCTCTGTCTCCGACTGTGGGACCTGATAGATATGAAATACCATTAGTAGCACTGCCGACAAGACCTATGGCGCCCCCTCTTCCCTCACGAAATCCACCAACAATGCCCAGTACTCAGCATTCTTCATTTCGACCAGTGACAAGGGAAGACTCGTTCGTTTTACTACCTCCTCCTATCCCAGAACTTGAAACGACGACCACAGGTATTAGAAAGGAGACTAGGTATTAGCTTCCATCCTCCACCAACTGATCCCCCATCAACTCGTAAAGTCGTACGTTTTGCATCCTCTATTATACGGACTACGCGACAAAATTTGAGACCAACTCCCACTAGTGGTGAAATACAGTGTAAGTATCTACATTGACAATTTGTGGTTATGAGGTAATTTTGTTTTATTTCGTGTTAATTTTGGTACTATTTATGTTTCAGAAATATTCACTGAAGATGTGTTAACGTTTTGTTCAATTGGTATGTTACTGCTAGTTCGTTTGTTTAGTGTATTTGTTATTGTTTGTAACACGTTTATTTTTCTTTTGAATTACTTTTCTTATTAATCCACTTGTTTTTTTTTGAATTTTTTTGAATTTTTTAAAAATAAATTAAACTGAATGAGTGAACTGTACTAGGACGAAGAATGTGTCTAATTTTCATTCGTGTTTGAAAATTCTTAAACAAGGATAGGACAATTCATGACTACTTTGTACGAATTTTTCTTTTGTCCTATCCTTGCTTATTTGAGATAACCAACACGTACACATGAATGAATAGAAGATGTATTTTTCGTCCTAGTACAGCACAGAATCAAGGGACTTACTGTCCCACAGCTCCTACACCTTCCTCTCAATTCACACTCACTTTAAACACATATATGCAGTAAATTTTACTTTTCAAAATATATGTAGTTTCAAAATTTTCACGAATTTGCTTTTTATCTTCAAAATTTTAATGACATGTTTCTTAATTGCGTGCCTGGACCATTTTCTTTTTACTTTCCTAAATTTTGAAAATTTCTAAATGGTCCAGAAGGGTTGTCACCACCTTTTAGAAGTTGGTGAATTCGCTCCCTTCCTCTACATAAACACATGCCCGCGCGAAAACACAACCTATCTAGCTCTGTTAGGAAGGAATTAGATTATTTCTTCCTAACGAGTGAAATCAATTAGACTTCACTGTTAGGTATTTTTAACAAAATTACCACAAATCCATGCCTAATTTTTTCGTAAAGTAGGACTTAGGAAATTTACACGGTCTGGACATTTTTCTATTATAATTCAGCTTTAATTGAGATAATGGACTAGTTTTATTTTTACACGATCATATTTTGTAGAAGAGTTGGAACATGACTCAAGGCTAACTAGGACTCTTTTTTTTGCATATATAAACAAGTTGTATTGTTTTTGTTTTTCTTCTTCCGTTCGTGCGTGACTCAAAGCTGGTGGCCTCGCTTTCAATGCTGATTAGGTTGGAAATTGGTTGTCTGTGTTGAACGAGTGAGCTTAAAGGAACATAGTTGTATGTACGCTGATTGCTAACCGTTAGACACAAAAAGAACGACATTACGATTTATTATTTACTGACTGTTTCTTTTTGTGAAAACGAATACCCTTGGAGGATTTCTAATACCTTCGAATATTTTCTTAGGTTTTCAATATATGAGAGGGGTATTGAGGGGTAAATAGGGGTAAGAAGGGTAAATCATGTTCTGTGGGTAAAACACTTAACTGTGACGTCATTTCTGGGTGAATAATGTATTTTTGACGTCATTTCCTGTTTTTGACGCCTTTGCCGGTTTGTGACGTCATAGATCCAATATGGCGGACTCAAGATGGCGGCATTTCCGGTGGCTTAGTACGTACACCTTCGTAGGCCGGGAATGACGTTAAAAACCGGGAAATTTTTGTCAAAAACCGGAAGTAACGTCATAAACTGGAAGTGACGTCATAATCCAAGATGGCAGCGGTGGTCACGTGACTGCAAGTGTGTTCGTGCTTATGCTACTACCTCACATGACTCACAACTTTGCGTTCAACGGCAGTACAGCTGAAGGGCAACAAAATTATAGCATTAACCAAAGTTACTAAATCGGTAATTAAACTCAGCCAATTACAGTAAGTACAGTACTGTAAACTAGGAACTCCTGTCGGATAACGTTACTAGGCCTTTTGTGCAGCAAGTGGTGTGGCGATTAGATGTGAATACTGGATAGTTGGTAATTCAGTATGTACATTGCACGGCCGTAGCCAGCACCCCCGCAGTCCCCGCACGTGTGGGGGTTTTGCCTACTGAGGCGAAGAGCACGAAATGCAATGAGGCCTTTATAGTGGACTATAGCATAGATTTTTGTTTACAGATTCGTGCTAAGTTCAGTTCCAGAGAACCATGTAGCGTAGAAAAGTTAAGGTTTCCAATAAAAAAAAACATTCTTTCTAGTTCCTGTAGGCCTAAATGACGTGAAAATGGCCTGTTTAAGTATAAAGCTTACAGTTTGGAAGCAATTAATGATTACGTTTAAAATTTGTTTGTCAGCTAACAAAATTGTAAGCCCAACACGATAAAATGGTTACATTATTTCGAAACGTCGTATCAGCTTCAGGAGCAGTGTTAAATTGTTGAACACACAAAATAAATCGTGCTGATTGTTAATTTAAAAAAAAGTGGTAAACAAATTATACTAGTTATGTTAAAAAACAAACTTAACGGTATTAAAAAAGAAATACAATTTCGATGGCAACGAACGCCATCGTCTGCTTCACAGTTGTGAAGCATAGACCTGTTTCATAGTACACGTATGGTTACATTACGCTCGACAGAAAAAAAATGTGTTTAAAATAAAATTCAGTTTAACAGGGATTTGCTTTATTTTTTTTAAATTTGCAGTTCCACTTGTAATTTTACTTGAATTGTTTCTGTGGGAAAGGTATTTTTTAATTGTTGCGAATGGAATTTTCTTTTCTTTATTTTTTGTGTAGCCGGGGTGGAGGGAGGGTCTCTTCATTTTAATTCTAGTGCAGGGATATATAAAGTTTCCTGGCTACTGCCCTGATTGGGCGATTCGATTTCTACAGGGTATCAGGGATAAGAGGCCGCATAAGATATGTTGTACTGCCGCCGTACAAGTGGCTTTCCCCCCCCCCCTCACCCCCCAATCATTCAGGGTTGCCACATGCGTTTTTCCTTTTGCGTTGTTATTTGGAATCCAAATACGAAAGGCTATTTTGCTTGATGGCCAATTAAATGTGTTTTTTCTTTTTACTTGAAATCTAATTATGGGCTTTTAGTGTTTGTGTTGGTCCCCCCCCCCCACCACCACCACCAACCAGGGCTGTCACTTGCTTTTGTTACCTTTTGCGTTCTTATTTGAAACGCAACTAAAAGCTTTCGTTCCTAAGGTCAGGAATAACTTTCTAGATTTCTTTACTGAGGTCAGGAATAAGGGTTATAGTTACGGGGAATGGTTGTTGGACTTAAACAAATTCGACGTGTAGCGTTTTTTTTTAAACACCCTGTACTCTGCTAGCTTTATTTTCTGGGGCGAGATGGCCTGATGGTTAGCACGGCCGTCTCATGTGGCAGAAGTCTCGGGTTCGAGTCAGGCCTCAGCCACCCCTGGTATTTTTGGGAACAAAAGGGTCCTGTGATGTCTCGTGCTCATGTTGATTGCGGCATGTAAAAGAACCTATGAATTTCCGATGGGATTTAGCTAGCAAAATTGTCCCTCTCTCCTTCTGGCGCCATGATTATGGCTGGATGCAAGCTAAACGCTAAAACTAGCTTTATTACTACTTCTACTTCAATCTATTTGCATTGCAATTTTCGTTCGATCAATGCATAGCTGAGCACGAATAAACAAATAAATCCTAACAGTTACTGTATCCATGCTCAATGAAAAGAAATTTTAAAACAACATTTCCTCTACAGAACATAGGAAAACGTGTAAAAAAACTGCCATAAAAACTATCAGGAAACGTAGAAACACCGAATTAATTGGGAATAAAAGAAGACACAAATTAGTTTAAATCCATCTTGCCACAAGCGTGGGGAACCTGATGCTGTTATGTTTGCGTTAATGATCGCGTCAGCATAGCCTGCGATGTGCAGCTCCTGGCTGCGACGCGGTATAATTAGAAGAATCGTATGGCAAGTGCACAGGCATATGCAGCAAATACCACAGGCAGCTGCCGTTATGTGATTTCTTATTATGTGATGTAAGATGCACTGGGCATCAGTAAATTATAAGAAGCAAGGATCGATGCCAACGGAGTAAGCGAAGCTGGTGAACACTTAAACATCGAAAATAAAATACACTACAATTTTACTAAAATTTCACTGTAGAGCGAGCGTACAAGCAAATAGAGAAGAAATAAAATTTAGTTGAAAACAAGCTGAAGAAAAAAGCGTTCCTATCCTCTACCACACTGTCTGTCATCCTGGGAGTGAAACTGTTTAATTTTAACATTTTTAAATAGAAAGCTATAATCAATTGGCTACTAACTGTTTGTGAGGATGTAATTAAGTCTGGAATGTGGACGGTGATGATAAGTATAATAAAAGATTCAATCGAGATCTATATAGGTTTTTCTGGAAGATACATAATTTTCAATGTCAGGTTTTAGCCTTTTCGTAGAAAACTTGCAGTAAAGACTTTTTTTCATTGCTCAAAATAAAATTTGACTGTTGTAAACTGGCGTTGTTTTAAAAAAATGTGACAGGAATTGTCCACATACATGGTGCCACTGTCAGGAAGCAGACAGGAAATTCGGTAAACACGTTTTTTTTCTGATTTTTTTATTTGTCTTTTTTAGTTGGTCGTTCTGGATGCGTACTAAAGAATAGTTTAATGTTAAGTGGTCAAGCAATTATCTAAGTTGATTCAGAAATCCCATTAGGTAATTCTAACTAAATAAACGGTAATTAGGCTTTATATTTTTGGCATACGGCAAAGGAAAACCGTTAGCTGTATATATATTTATTATTAAATGATTAAAGTTGCATTAGTATTTCGTAGATCCTTAGCTCTGTGTATTATTGGTATAACTGAGTGCCAGTATTGATATGTTTGGGCGCAAATATCCTACGTTCTACGTTCGGTCACATTCGTATCTCAAATATATCCCCCCTCCCCTTCGTCCCTGATACATTCGAATCATTCGGTTGGTTTACATTCTACTGTGATGCTAGAGTACTAGTGTCTCTTACATATGAATGACACTGTAACAACCGCAATGTAATGTGTGAATGGATCACTCTTCATCAGGCAAAAGTATTCACATGCAAGAACACAGGAGTGGTGTGGAATTGTAGTTCGACCAACATTACAGATTGTTGTAGTTTTTAATCTCTACCAATTGTGGGTTCTTGGCAGTAAGTACTCGCCAGTACTTACGTGAAGAGAAAGGCTTCTTTATTGTTTGACGAGTCCATGAAAACCTAAACTTCTTTTACATCAACATTCACTAAAGGATATTTAATTTGTTTTTTTTTAACACGTTATTGACATTTAAACAAAAGTTACAATTTAGCTCATATGCATCTATGTACGTTTAAACATAATATATTTAAATATTAACTGTTATTTACCCATACAGCGGCATTCTCCACTTATACAGCTACGTTGTCCTAAAGGCTTCACGCACGTGTGCTCACAATCTTTCCACTTACTGCATTCAGCTACTATAAATAAAATAAAAATGTTTTTGTGTACTTCACTTGTCTTAGTAAAGTGTTCTATTTAACCCGTACTTAAAAAAAACAACATTAGTAGCCAAAACAACACATTGCAACTGAACATAACAACACCATAATCATTAATTGTTGTATTTAGTCACTGCTTACAGATCTAACTTTTTGCTCCCAACTGCTATTTAGTCACTGCTTACAGATCTAACTTTTTGCTCCCAACTGCATGTATTGAACGCCTGCAGAAAGGCTGAGCTGACAATTCACGAAATTTGGTAGACAGAAAAATAATTGAAAAATAAAAAAAATGACAACTTTCATATACGAAACAATACTCAAGTAAAGTACGGCTATGAAGTGTGGAGCATTCTGGAAAATATTTTACAACTACTGGACGTCAAATTATAAATAGCCAAGTCAACTGTGTCTCTAACTTGATTCTAAGGGCGAGATACTTTTATTATTGTCTGCAGTTCTCGAAACTTATGGAGGTGGTTTTTCTATTTTAGTACAATGTTGAAAATCAATATCTTAAATCTCCGATAGGGGAAAAATATATATCTTTTAATTAGGAATTGTTAGCTGAATTTTAAATTCAACGACGATATGGAAAAGTATATGGGTAGCTAGTCCTTTTGATTCTAACTACAATGCTGAAAGATACATTTTCATTGGCTACAGGAGTGCGGCAGAGAACTTGGTGATTATAACAAATTTAATACTGGGTATTTTAGTTCTAATATTCTAGTTTGCCTAATGAGTGCTCTACATTCATATAGTCAGTTTTGGAATGAAAATAGCCTATATTCCTATAGTCAATTTTGGAAACAATGATAAAAACCAGTTTCTTTTTATAAGCTTTAGTTAAAAGAGATACTATATTATAACAGATTCAGCTTCGGACTCACGTTAATTACCAGGAAGTTGGTATAACAAGAACTTTTCTGAAGTTAAGATTAGCCCTACCAATATTACACTCAAGTCATGGGTTGACACTGTTAGCAGGCCTATGCGTTAGGCTAAACCTTAACCTTAATTAGTATTAAAAAACGCTTAAGCGTATAAAATACGGATGTAAGCCATAAAAAACTTAAAGCCCTAAAGAAACAGATATTAGAAAAAGACATGTAAGCCATCAGCGTCGCACTAATACGTGTAAAAGAAGCTCCAGCTTGTTTTTTGGGTCACTGGAGATTCTTTTACACGTATTGGTGCGACGCTGATGGCTTACATTTATTTTTCTAATATCTGTTCCTTTAGGGCTTTAAGTTTTTTAAGGCTTACATCCGTATTTTATACGTTTAAGCGTTTTTTAATACTAATATCCCTTATTTTTTTTCTTGTTTCAGCAAGAATAATACAGAAAAGAACACTGTAATCAACTTAAATAACTGTTATAAGAGAGTATTTTCCATGGCTGATTCGTTTTACGCTGCTAAGAATGACTCTTGCACCCAATTTCATGTTTTTAGCTTGATCTACAAGAATTTGTTGCCAAACCCCTGGGAGGCATCAAGGGGGTGGGGTGGGGGTTCTGGGGTTGGAGGGGGGGCACTGAAGGCACTTTGGGGTATTTCATAGGGATCCATGGCTGGTTCGATTTTTACTGTTAAGAAAGACTTGTGCACAAAATTTATGTTTTCTGCAAAATTTCTGTAAAAATTTGTTACTACACTTAATTATTTCTGCCCATTGCTCTACAATAATAATTGCTCTGCTGACGAAAATACTGCAGTCGCATCAAAATCGTGTTCAAAAGGTCCTGGTCGGTGTTAATACCTATATTTTAGTATAAATTGAAAATCGGTTCATTGGTTCGACCTCTAGGTAAGGGCAAAATTTCTAGCCTATTTGGCTTTCCGTGTCAAGAATATTATGGTTACATTAAAATAGCATGCGAAAGACCCTAGGTCTTGTCCGTACCTACGTTTTAATCTATAGAACTTGAAAATCGGTTCAGTGGTTCGATCTCCAGGTGAGGGCAAAGAGTCACAACAGCAACATTAATGATTTTTGCCCAGTGCTCTACTATAATAATTGCTCTGCCGACGAGAATACTGCAGTCACATCAAAATCGGATTAAAAAGGCCCTGGTCGGTGTTAATACCTACATTTTAAACCATACAAAATGAAAATCGGTTCATTGGTTCGATCTCTTGGTAAAAGCAAAATTTCTAGCTCTTTTGGCTTTCAGTGTAAAGAATTTTGTAGTTACATTAAAATAGCATGCGAAAGACCCTAGGCCTTGTCCATACCTACGTTTTAAGCTAAAGAACTCTAAAATCGGGTCAGTGGTTCGTCCTCCAAGTGAGCGCAAAGAGTACATTAATGATTTCTGCCCAGTGCTCCGCAATAATATTTGCTCTGCCGAGTAGAATACTGCAGTCTCATCAAAATCGGGTTCAAAAGTCCCTGGTCGGTGTTAATGCCTACATTTTAAGCTATACAAATTGAAAATCGTTTTATTGGTACGGTCTCTAGGTGAGTGCAAAAGTTTTAGCCCATTTGGATTTCCGTGTCAAGAATATTGTAGTCACATTAAAATAGCCTGCGAAAGGCCCTAGGCCTTGTCCATACCTACGTTTTAAGCTATAGAACTTGAAAATCGGTTCAGGGGTTTGGTCTCCAGGTGAGGGCAAAGAGTCCCAACAACAACAAGAAATGGCCATACTGTGGACGCCGAACGGTTTCATTGTTGTCATTAAAATTTGTAATGCAGTGAAATAGTTGCGACACGACCTCAAATACCGAATTTCGTAGGTCTCTGTCAATTCTGGCCGAACCTGTAGGAGATCAAAGTTTGACGTTTAAGATGGAAGTTCATGCTGAGGCTTACATAAAGACTGATATCGCGGTCCTTGATAACCAAACAGAGAGTTTATTTGCTGTGATTTTGTTTTAAGAGCAACCCGCCCTCCTTGTTCGAAGTCGAAAGTTTAGTATGGTTGTGAATCACTTTTATGAAGTTGAATAAGGTTTTCAAAAGTATGGCCTTCAACTTAAGCGTACAAAATGCAAGCTTAGTCAAAAAAGATAAACTAATTAGGTTTCAACTTGATAAATTAGGGATCTCAAGCCAGCCTTAAGTTCTTGATAGCTTCAGACTGGCACCTGAGTCTACTAAAACAACAGAACTCCAAATCCTATCTTGGATTTCAAATTCATGATGGCAAATTCATCCCCATCTCGCCTCCATACTGTCTCTCCATTAAACAAATTACTGTCACCAAAAACACACTGGGCTTTTAGAGCAAAACATGTTAAGAGGCTGTAAAAAAGGCTGAGGTTTCTTTGATAGAAGCTAAAGTACAAGCACAATACGATCCTAAGTTGCCTAGTAATCTACGGTGCCTGGTAATCGCCTGTGGGGGATCGGAGCAGCAGTGATGCATGTCATGCCTTCAGGTGAAGATAGGCCTATGGCTTTTATTTCACCAGCCTTGAGCAAAGCCTTCTATCGTGAGTCATTGACTGTAATGTTTTGGGGAAGAGATTTCACCAGTATTTGTTGGTAGGAGTTTTCTACTACAGGAGGACCTAAAGCTTTACAGTGGGTGTTCGGCAGTAAAGTATTCATTCCTGTTATGGCAGATGCTCACAACCACCGGTGGACTTTTTATGTAAATGGTTTTAATTTCGACGTGCAGCACATTCCCGGTAAACTAAACTTAACCGCTGATTTCTTGTCTAGAATACCTGTCCTTTATGAGCCCCCTTCCAAACAATCACAATGTTGGCAAGTTACTGTAACTGTAACAGTAACTGTACAATTACTACAAATCTTGGTTGACCAGCTTGAAGCATTTACCAAAAGATAGGCTATTTGCGACACGTTATTGGTACGCTAATAATGGCTGGCCGAACAAGATCGAAATGAAGAATTGCGACCGTCACACGTTCGTAGGCATGTATTGTTACTAGATGACAAACCTATTTTGGGGGACATAGGTTGGTTACTCCCAAAAAACTATGATCCCCAGGTTCTACCTGGCCTTCAACTTGGGCAATGTGGTATAGTAAGGATTATGCCACTAGCTCGCTCTAGGGTATGGTGACCTAAAATCGACACTGATTTGGAGAACATCATTAAAAAATGACAACTACGTCCAAAAAATAAAGATACTGGAGTTACAGAAAAAAAACATATCTGGGAGCATCCTACTACTGCATTGTACTGCCTCCATACGTATTTCTGCAGTCCGTTTCACGACTGCAATGTAATGGTAGATGCACATTCCCACATTCCAATTTGTATACATTATGAATTCAATGACAAGTTCAAGCCTTATAAAAATCTTCTGAGGCTTGAATAATTTACAATATTCGATTTGTTCAAAACCATCGTGTCCATATTGGACCACAGTACACAAGCCTAGAACTTTATATGTTTTTTGGAAAAGTGTGGCATCCATCACGTCACGTCCATTCGTACTGGCCATGCATAAACAATAGCATAAACAATTTAATACGTAATAATAATAATAATAAAATGTTTACCACATCCGTGGAAGGGTGACAGAAGGGGGTGGACCCACTAACACTGTTCCTTCAAAGCGTTTAAAAAAAAAAAACCTTTTACTGGAGTAACTAAACCGGGTGCTTCAAAAACCTGTCAAGTTGTTCCTTGCGAATGAGTCGGCAAAACCCAGATAGGGTAGCAGAATTCAGTCTCCTCGCTAAGACTGTTCCAGATAGGGACAACCCAGACTGAGAAAAAGTTCCGACGACAGTCCAAATGTGTTATGGGGAAAGCCAGCTTCCAATTACGTCCTCGGGTCCACATCGATCGGGGTGCAGGATCAAAAAAGGGGAGGTCAACCTTGATAAGTCCTCTAAGGATCTTGTATACTAAAATTAGATCGAACCTCAACCTGCGTAGTTCCAACAGCTCCAGGCCTGATTTTTTCAGGTGCTCGCCGTAGTCCAAGTTTCTGAATCCTGGTAGGCTTTTCGTAAACCTGCGCTGAGTTTTCTCGACGAGATCAATGTCTCCAACCAAGAAAGGGGACCAAACCGGGGTAGCGTATTCAAGGATAGGCCGCACGAAAACCTTGAATGCCCAGACCTTAGTTAGGACATCACCAGAAATAAAACAGCGATGTACAATGGCCGATCTAGAATATGCAGAAGCAAAGATTTTCCTGCAATGGAGGGATGAGTTACGATTGCTAGAAAACCAAATACCAAGATCACACACTTCAGAGGATGACGGAAGTGGTATCTGGTCAAGAAAATTCCGATTACATTTATTTTTATTTCCAACATGGAAAATACAGCACTTCTGAGCTGAAAGTGGGAGTTGCCATATCCGGGACCATTCCGCAACATGGAGGATCTGGGATTCCAGAATAGGGGAGCAGGACGCAGAAAGCAACTCGGTTCCAATCTTCAAATCATCAGCGAATTTAAACCCAAAACAATCGTCATCAGGAAACTGCAGGTCGTTGAGGTAAATTAAAAAAAGTAGAGGTCCCAAGACAGACCCCTGAGCGACACCACAAGGTACCCGTACCCAGGAAGAAACTGAATTCTCAACAATCACCCTCTGAGTGCGGGTTGCCAATAAAGCAGCAAGCCAAGACTTAAGGTCCCCAGTAATACCACAGCCATTCAGCTTAAGGAGCAACTTACGATGTATAACCGATTCAAAGGCTTTTCTAAAATCAAAGTAAACTGTGTCGCATGGGACTCCTTCATCAAGGGCACTGGTCCATCTGTCAAGTACAGCGAGCAATTGGTGTGTAGAAGATCTGGATGGAAGGAAACCGAACTGGTCCTGAGTAATTAAGTTGTTCATTTCGAAGAATGGAATCAATATGTCTCGGATTCCATAACCTTGCATGCAACACATGTCAGAGCTATTGGCCTATAGTTGAGAGGGTCAGAGGAAGAGCCCTTCTTAAAAACAGGAATGACGTTTGCAGAGCACCAAGCCTTTGGCAGTCTTCCCTCGGTGTAGGAACATGAAAAGAGCCTAGAGAGGGGGACACAAATCTCCCCCGCCAATTCACGAAACAGGAAGGCAGAGAAACCATCAGGACCACAAGACTTACTTGGTTTAAGTTTTTTTAAAGTCCGAAAGACCAGATTCGTGGTGAAGGATGCCTGAGGACATGAAATAGAATAATCCGGAAGCTGGTGACAAGGACAAAGAGGATTACCATCATCGAGTATAATGTTTAATACAAAGGTATCACAGAGAAGCTGTGCTTTCCTTGGGAATCAGTAATGAAGGATGATCCTGATTTAAGGGGTGGCAACTTGCGAATCTTAGAGTTTAATCTCCGATAAAGTTTAAATAATGATGCCTGGTTGCCCTCTCGTATTGTAGCCACCTCCTGGTACTTGTGCCATGCTTCAACTGAGTCTGAATACTTTTTGCGAGCATCGCAAGAGGCAGTAACTGTTTCCAAGTTCCTACAGGACTTAAGCCGATGCCAGCATTTCAGCTTCAGTTTACCCAGCTTCACAATGTGGCACGGTAAAACACCTTCCCTCTTGGTACGTGGTGGAGGGGGGTAACGGCTAAGGTCGATGTGGCCAGCAAGAACCTGCTGAAAACATGACCAAGCCTGCTCAATGGAAGGATGAACATCAAAAATAAGTGCATCCCAATCTACATGTAAAAGAACTCCTTAGAATGTCGAAATCGATGTTCCCCTTAACTGGATCAGAGGTTTGTAGAGGCGATCCCTCAAAACCAGTGAAAGACAAATTTACTGAAAAACAAACCAAACAGTGGTCGCTGCTTCTGAAATGTGGTCCAACCCAGAGGTCGTAAACAAGACGCTCGTCATCTGTAAAAATGAGGTCAAGAATGTTATCCCCCCTTGTGGGCCTGTCCACCAATTCGTTTAAGCCAAGAGGTGATATTAAGTCCAGAAAATACGCATGATGGCGATCCCCAGCGCAATGCCGAATCCAATCAACAGTAGACAGATTGAAGTCCCCCAGTACTACGTTTGAATGACTAGGGTTAATTGCCTCCACAATGAATTCGCACACGTAGTCTTAAACGTTCAATGAAACCCAGTTTAGCATAAGGCTTAAATCTTGAAATAGCATTGTCAAATTTTTTTAATACAAGCAAGGAGCGTGCCTCACGAGACAACTGAATACAGTCTGTCGAAATTATTTCTGAAATGCCACAACCAAACACGACTATTGTTGATGGTACCTAGTATCACTGATAAGGTTGATAAATTATAAGCCCAACAGATAAAACTAACACGCAATAGATATGAACTAACCTTTCAGGTGGCAATAAAAGTATATTGAATGCAAAACATGGATGGATTGCTGTGGAAATTATTGTAAAAGATAGCGAATTTCACTTTTACGCAAAAGTAAAAACGGGTGTTGTGTGGTGGAAGAACTGCCAACAGTTACGTCAACGGAATACGTTGAATTGCCAGACACCAGACAGTGTCATAACATAACCGTTTCTCATCAACAGGTGGAGCTAGCTTCGCCAAAAGCTGAAAATTTTCCACCAGAAAATGAATCTCATTCGCCTAACAAATCACCGAATAAAACATCAAAAGTAGCTATGGAAATTATAACAAAAACATACTTTACTCCGTTATTGTCACAACTAGTCCATGACAGAGTTGTGCATCATAGCAATAAAAACCCCTGACGCAATGCTAACAATACTGCATGAAACACCAAAGTAACTGGAAAATTCTGTATGTTTACAAAACACCACATAAGTGCGAAAACCAACATAGCCTTTGGATTTAAAAGGTGCATATGGGATAATTTTGGGGAAGACGCTGCCAACCTTTTTTCATCTATTCAGTTGTATTCTTTTTTTGGTAATTTTATTGTATATAATTATTTATTTGTTTTTTTCGTTGCTATACGTGTGTCAATTATGTGGAATTATTAATTTGGAAAAGGTAAGATACATATTGTGTGTACAAAACAAAATAATGATGGTTTGTAAATAATTCTGAATTCAATTAACAGAAACAAAAAAAGAAAACGATATTAGTATTTACTGAGGTGGGACTATTAACAATAATACAATTGTATATAAGAGGTCAAAATTGTAAATAGAAAAATATATAGCAGTAGCAGTCGTTCCCTACTTCTGTGTAAGTGGGGTTACTGTAAAATGTGCCGTGCCCACGTATCTCAGTGAGCACCTATTACGTTGATAGTAGCTACTTATTCTACCTGTATGTAGTATAAGTAGGTGGTGCTTAATGCACTACCTACGTCTACTAATTGTGATTAAGTTGTATGCACGCGCACCCCAAGCTAAATAACCTAAGAAATGAAAGTGCAGCGCACCAGATCGGGGGCAGTTATTTCAACCAATAATACCCAAGTGTCGTCTCAATTCAGTTATTTCTTGGCTTAGATCAAATTGTTTAACGTTTTCTGTAAATTTCGAAGACTTTGAACCTTTTAGGACAATGGAAAATATTGAGCGATTCTGAATACGTTATTCTAATGTGAAATAGAATACACTTCCACACTTCCATTTTCGTTTTTCAAGATTTGTTTTTATATACACCCTAAATAGGCACCCTAGGAAGATATTAGTGGTCATCACTACACTTGTATAACTAAAAATTAGTCATTCATTTCCCATAGCTGGAAAAAGATAATAAAAAGTTACCTGCATCTGCCATCTGTCCTTTACCCGATGGTCCCCAGGTCTCATTCTTCTCTGTCACCATTACCGCCGTCTTCTGCACGTCATCAGAACTACACGGACAACATTCCCCACTGCTAGCTCCTCCACCTTCGAGTTTAATAAATACGATAAAAAAATTAAACAAACACCCGGGTCTGCAGCTTTGTTCTCTTTAAAAAAAAAACTTTTATTTTGAGACCAAAATTATTTGTGTAGATTTCAACATTAGTAAGATTTAGGACCCCGTACAACAGGAAGTCAGGCACTTCTCCTAAAAAAAGTATCGCTCAATATTTTATTACTGTAATTAAAAGATAGCACTAAAGGCTATGATGATAAAATGCGTAAAAATAACGACAATTTCAGTATATTTGAATAATGGACTTTAGTTTCGTGAATGTGATGATCGGTTAGTGTTTTTCTGTTGCTCTTCAGTTCGCATCTTGTGCATTGTTTCTGAGGCTCTTTATCTCAAAATGCATGGTTTGTGTTCCTAATTGGGTCTCCTTTTACTCCACTCGAAATGTTTTTCTACTGTCAGTTTGTTGTAGATTTTCAGCTGCATACCATATTGTTGGCAAATAAGGTAGGATTTGTCTAAGTATGGGCACAAACAACCATTGCATTGCCATGGCCTTCCCGTTGTAACTTTTCCCTTCTTGTCCATTCACAGAAAGGGTTATCAGACTATTTGTATACGTATTTTGAGATTTACTCATTCCATTTGACAAAATTTTGCGTTACTTCCGAACGAATTTTTATTTACTACTAATTCTAGATAACTGAAGAGCTTTGTCAAAAAAATGCATGTAAATGTTGTTATTTTTAAAACGTGTAACACTTTTATCAGTATTTAAAAAATAAAATTATGGCATTAAAATCTACTTAAATAGTGACCAGCCTGCAAGTCAAAAAGTAGAAAACAAAAAAAGTACTTTAGTACATAAATCAAACAGAGTAGCCATCAAGTGCAAATGAACGACGGAATCACCTTCGTATTTTACTTGCACTTAATAACTACTCTATTTGGTTTACAAATCTGCAAGTTGCTTCACATTTTCCCTTTTTTTTGGGATAACTTCCTTTGCATATTTTAGTTTAATTTAATTATTTATTGTATCTAATTAAACAGCATTGGTTTGACTTAAATAGCAGTTAATGACCATACCTCATTTTACCATTTAGTATAGCACTGTGTACTGTGTAGTTCAATATAACGTTCCCATTTAGTATAACACTCTTCAACAGACTTCAAGATTACTGTAACGTAGTGCGCAATAAATGCTGGACTGTAGTCATAGTTTTATAACAATAACTACCAAAACAGGGATATTCAAGGCGTCTGCACTTTCTTTGCTCACATACCCCATACTTTTTTGGTAATATAAATAGCACCATACTTTTTATTTCCTATACACACCTTTTGTGGCTGATCCGGCTCCTGTGCCAATAATTTCTTTTGTGGCAACAACCTGTTTTGATGATTCTCCACCTGTTTTACTCTTACTGCCAGAGCTGCCTGATGCTCCACTTCCTCCCATTTCTAATTTTAAAAGACACACGTATTAGGACATAAATATATTTAGTATAATACGCAAAATGTAATATACTGAAAACTTAACATTTTAAGAGCTCAAAACAGAAAACGGGCAGCCTCACGAAACACCTTCCAAAATTAGTCGGGAACGAAACAATGTATTTTCTAACCATGAATCGAAACGCAAACTTGTTCAAAATAACTTCGTCTTAGAACATGGTTTCGTTTTGATTAGATTTGTATTGATATCACTTACTACATGCCCTTTCAAATCTATACTAACAAATCTGTCATGCATATCAGACGAATCGTGTTTCTATAGTCAGTTATCTTCTTTTTAAGTAATTTGAACTTTCAAACTATCTTTTGAATTTTAGTTTACCACTATTGCATTCGACAAAAAATATACTTCTAAAAGGTGCGTTAAGAATGGATGGATTTCCCTTTGACACGTCACAGATTTATTACCACAGATTTATTATCACAGATTTACTACCACATTAGGATTGAATAGGTAGTAAATTGGGGTTGAATTACGTGTTCCTTGTGTTAGTTTTTTTTATGAATGAAGTACACTAATTTGTAACAAGTCATACCAATATGCCGTCTATTTTTTTGACGTAATACTTTTAATCTTATGTTCAAAATTTGAATCCAAGGCGTATTTCTGTGCATTGTGGCTGTTGCTCTTCGTTGCATGTATTTGTTTCTTTTGGACTGTTTAAAGACGGGAAAGCCAAAGGCTCACAAGAAATAACTTAATACAGATGCAAACCTATTTACGTTGCCTTTCGGACTTATATGTTAGACTGCCTGAGCGGGGAATCGAACCCAGGACCTTTGAAATCAAAGGCCAAGGTCCTACCGCTGAGCCAGACTGACACGGACTGTTTGTTATAATACAAATAAGTAAATAAATAAATAATGCAACCTTAATGGTTGTATCTTAATTGCTAATTTTACTTTTTCAAAAACCCCAGTTACTTTCTTTATTACGTAAGTTAAGTTTCGTAATTATATATACCTACACAGTATGTCCTAAAAGTCCCATCCAGGTGAAATAAGGCATTAAGACTTGGATGTAGGTTGTTGATAATAATATGTATGATGATATCCAAAATGACCTTGGCAGTCGTTTTCAAGGTCATCCAATGTGTAACTCCTAAACTACGCATTTATTCACAAATTTATTCACAAATTAGAATGTTGTGGGGAATCGCGGGACTTGCACAACACAGAAAGTAGAATAGAAATAGCGCTCAAAACAAGGATGATATTAGCAAAAGAAGGTGGGTGATGCAGAGAAACCATCCTCGGGGCAGCAGGAATTGCAGAAATAGGCCTATTTGATAGGCCAGTCAAAATAGGGTTGAAAAAGAAATTAATTCACAAGCTACAAATTTGTGGGATGGTCTCAGGTAGTGTGCTAAAAGTACCCTGAAATATGCCCATAACTCGGAAACCGTTGATCTTAGAGCAAAACGGTTAAAATTTTTATCCCCCCATGCATCATACGCCGCCCAAACTCGGCCTCGACTATCATTATTTTGGCTCCCGAAAAAAAAAATTGGCACAGTTCCAAAATATGAATAAATAGCTGTATATCGAGAACCGTCGGTCTTAGAGCAAAACGGTTCGAAATTTGGCCTCCCCTTGTCTAACCCCATACATTGAATACTCTAGGAGGTGGCTGCCACCTAGATCATTTTCCGATTAAATGGCCGTAACACGGGAACCATTGATCCTACAGCGAAACAGTTCGGAATATGGGTTCCCTTTAATTTGTCCTACTCGTTACTCGATCTATCAAGTGGCTTCCGCCAAGTTCATTTTATTCAATTATTTCATTTCGGCTACAACTTCGAACAAATTAGTATATCCTTTAGTTAAATAATACAGTACGGCTAAGCAATATTGTCCGCATAATATTTCGTTGGCTGCTTGTATCCTCTTCGGATTCCAAATGATCTTCTTGTTTCGAAGGTAATCGTAGAGTTCTGTAGGCGGTCTTAACCGAACGAATCGAAGTACAAGGCGCACGAATCTCCTTTTAAGTAATAGGCGGTCCAATGTGTTCCTTCACCTTCTCTCGAATCCTGCAAGTTTTTATTCCACATTCTACAGCTTTGGGGCGTGTAGGCAGTAGATCTTTGCTGTAGACCCCTCGAAACGTATTCCTAGCTTCTTGGCATATTTGGTGAGGTCCAAGTTCGTTAAGGCTCTGTTCAAAGGTGCCCCAGCTTCATGTAAAATCCTCCTCCACACTGTTTTTTTTTTCTCCCTAATCCTCCACCTTTTTTAGAAGTGGCAGCGAGTGCTTCCATCTTAGC
>JAHWFP010219681.1:0-12271 GCA_023313725.1 Lithobius niger
AAAAAAAAATTGTGTTGTAATGCTTGTTAACGCTTGTAAACTATATTCGGTAGTTAATGGCTGTATTACAAATAAATGCATTGCATCAGGACAATAAACTTCCGCCAACTATTAGGTAGGGAACAAAAGTTAAGAAATGTTGGACTGTTGAAACTTGGCATTCTTCAGGTTGCTCACCAGTCTGCCGAAGATGAAATCAGTTTTTCCACCATGGGACGAACTTATACGATAGACTTTAATTCCATGCAACAGATCAATGAAGACACAGGAACAACTCGACCAGTACAGCGGCGTGTGAATCACTTAGGAGTTAGTGCATGTAAGTAGAAAGGAGAGCAGAGGTAACAAAATGTTGCACGTAGGAAGTTTATTATCAGATGTACTGTAATGTACTGTTATTATCCACTAAATTTTGTTTTTCTTTTTTGAAGTATCGAATTCATCTATACGAAATAGTGATTCGCGGATCGACTGTTTACAAGAAGATAGGGAATTAGCCATCGCTTTCATCAAGTCATTGTTTGCTGTTTTATATGAAGTCTACAGTTCATCTGTAAGTTTTGCTCTAAAATAATAATGTTGCTTTCCATTGTACTGTTTTGATTTGTTTCCCAACTTGTTGATGTGGCTAACCCTTTGCGCGCCGGACCCGTAAATTTAACGGGAAGGCATGCCAGACATATCACGCTCCGGACCCGTAGAATATATGGCAGCCACTTTATTGAGCTGTGCATTAGTCATTCCTGGATCGTTCATTCACTAAAGGCCTGTCTCTTCTTGGTTGTTGTGGTGGACTGTTTGGCCTGGTTTCTTCCTCCTCAATGTGTCTAAGTTTCCCGCCAATTTTGCCCACATGACTAGTTTCTAGCCAATAGTATTTAACTTTTTCTGGAGTTATGGGTAATGGGTGCTCTTTTCTATCTGGCGTCAGAATGGTTAAATTTGCAGAGCAAGCAATTCAGACCAAACAACTGTTTCACCTAAGGAAAAAATATAAAGCTTAAAAGTCTGACATCTATTGAGGACTGAACTGGAAAGCACCAACAATAATGAAACAAAGACTTCTACAGTTAAGTCCTCATGACACGAACCAGTGTTTGCTACTTTTTTTTTTTAAATAAATTTTGACGAGCCCTATGTCAGCCTAAGCAATTAATGCTTGTATGGCTGAACCGGCTCAACTTTGAACTTTAGGCCATTAAAAAAATAAAAAAAGTTGTTTCTCAGGCGTCGCCACACCGCCCAAAAGCGGCCACACTGACCTTTTTTTTTTTTTATTTTCCTTGATATTTGCAACAAAATAACGATTACGAGACACTGGACAAAAAGAAAACCATCACGAGCACCACACCAACAATAGGGATAAGAATATATCATTATTATTACTACTATCTATTAGTACTCTTAACAACAGCAATTATTGTTGTTGGTGTGGCTAAAAAAATGGAAAAAAAAAACCGCCCGCCCACCCGCCTGGAAAATTTTTTTTTTCGCCGAGAAACAACTTTCTTTTTTTAAATGGCCTAATACCAGATTTTTTTTATAATAGAAATCTGGTAAAGGGAGGTGCCAGCCCGGGATTCGATCCGGGAAACCTCCGATCATCGTCGAGGGTGAAAGATTGTCCAAAATTAGCCGGAATACTTCCCATAGCCGCTGAAGGAGCATGGTAGCCTCTCACGCTACCCTGGCCGGCAGCCCTGGCGGGGACTTTGTTAAGATCCCCTTTCCAGGGGTTCGACCAGATCCGCAAACCTCCAGCAACCAGGCTGAGCTCTCACCGCGCAGCCACGATGACCGCAAACTTGATCTGTATTGACTGTTATAATGGTGTAGTTTTCTGCATTAAGCCAAAAATTCCTGACACTTAAAAATTCGTTCAAGTTGCTTCTATCACACCAACATACCAAATGATAGCTGGATCCAGGCACTTTAAGTGCTACGTTTGTGCTGATTGGCAACCATCTTTACTGTCAGGAACGCGCAACTCCCTACACATGTTTTTATGTTGTCCCTGTGTTGAGTTTTTTCCTGATGTATTTTAGCTGTGTCTAGCCTGATGTGTCTAGTTGCATGAATTTTGCATTTTAATCGGTGATTGTGTCTTTTTTGGACTTAAGTTTATTTGTGAGTTTTACCCCTAAAGTGCGAGCGACTAGTTAACTTGTGCTGCTAAGACGATCTTGCAATAGGGAGACAAGTTAATTCTCACGGCTGCTCGTGCTCGTTTGTGTCCCTCCCTCCCTTGTACGTTTTGTGTCCCTCCCTGTGCGATCCCTAGCCTCAATTCCCCCCCCCCCCCCCAACGAAGTAACTGTGTACACAGCTTGTTGGCAATGTGAGGTGCCCATTCTAGGCCACAGATAGTACCTTGTGACTAGTATAAACCAATAAAAATTTTGGTTAACTCTTTTGGGTCCAAACGACGATATATCGTCGCTTTTCAGCAGCTAAAGTAGGACTGGTGGGTAGCTGCCTGGTCTTCCTACGACTAGAACACGGGCCTTTGACAACTCCGCATCGCAGTTTTTTTTTACGTGCAGTTGGGCATTCACCAATCGGTCCACTGCAATCACCTACCGAAATGCCGCAATTACTAATCTAATTCGCAACGCAATCGAATCACATTCGTTATTTGTTTTCACTACTGGCACGGATAAATTTTTACTTTTCACTGCTGGGAAAGGATGAATTTGATAATTTCAAATGCGGTGATGTAGCATGCTACTCTCCACACTAGCACAGTCAGTGCACCTACACAAACAAGCTCCAGACTTGCACCTGTTAACAGATGCGTTCCTCCAGGATTGAGGAGCCCACAGCAACAATCGTGTAGTTTCTGGCACCTTGCGATTGCAGGACCAAGCTCGCATCAACGTCGTCGAGCTCCGTGCGGTTCTTTTCAGCCTTTGCCATTTTCACATCTCGTCGCGGGGAAACTAGTCCAAGTACAGCCGGAATGTCATCGCTGGTTCCCAAGGGGAATGGACTTTTCAAAACGTGCATTTGCGAATCTTTATTCAACATCTGGAACCATCCAAGGGTGGACCTCTTCACCACGAGGCACAACTCCAAACTTCGCCATTTCGTCAACCTGGTCCCGGATGACAGGGCATAGACAGTAGACGCCCTTACTCTATCGTGGGAACACTCTTTCCACCATTCAAGCCTCCTCCTCTGGTCCTTTGCAAGATTGCCAGGTCCCCCGGACTGTTCATCCTAGTGGCACCAAATTGGCCAGAAGCTGCAAGGTTTCCCCTCTTACTGGATCTCCTAATCGATCTTCCACGTTGCTTCCCGGACATTCCGCACCTACTTTACCAGCATCGGGGGACCAGGATCGCTGTGGCTACACGTGTGGCTACTATCATCCAACTCTACGGCAATAGGCATTCTACAGAGCAGGCTTCTGGCATCGCCTCCAAAGCTATCAGCTCATCAGCCAACAAAATCTGTGACTGTCACTGGTGCCGATGGTTTCGTTGGTGTCTTCCGCGGAAGGTTAATCCAATCCGTCCCTCTCTTTCGGACTTCCTACTTCAACGACCTCTTCAAGGAAGGTCTTAAGGTCTCAATGAACTTTGTTTACCAGTTGGCCCTGAACTCTGTGTTCAAAGCTGCAGGAAGCCTACACCTTCTGGATGATTTTCGTATCTCTGCCCTCGTCAAGTCTTTTGACATCGAACGACTGGTAACACGGCATCTGTTTCCAGACCTGGACCACAACATCTGCATGATCACCCATTAAGTTGGAGCCATTTCAGCGTTCTGTGCCTTTCACAGTAACATAGCTCGGGTATTCAGCATTTGGGTAATATTCTGAGCTCGATAACACCACATGTACGCACTGATTTGAATACTGGTAGATCGTAGGATGTATTGGGATGCGAGCATCAGGGTCTTCCCATATCCCCAATTTATCTAAGTGAATATTTCAAGAACATTAGGCAGGGATTTCCAGGGCAAAAAGGTTGGGCCTTGTTTACGCAATGTGTAAGAATGGCTGTTCCTCTGCATGTGATGGTGCGATGCGATCTTGTGTCCTCGTGACGTGTAAGCTACGTGTGACGAACTTACCTTTATGTACTTGTGTTGGACATCTATTTCATTTACCTGCTCAGGCTGTGAAATGGGGACAGCCACCCTTGCTAGCCAAACATAGTCATGGCTTACTCATACCACAGTTTGTTTTTGTGAAACCAGGTCCTTTTTAGTTACCAGCTAGCCAAGTTACAGCGTCCTTGCAACCTCCAATGGTTCGTAATGCTCTCGTGCGGTTAGTGTACCCAACGACGCATTGCTCTGTTCGTGCACTTCGATTCTACTTTACTGCTACGAAAGAGGTAGTGGAAGCCCATAGCACCAGAGACCCCTCCCCCCGTGTTCGAAATTAAGTGTCACCATTCCTTGTGGGAATTGACAGAGCTTTGCCTGTATCCCCAACTGCGATCACAAGCTGGAGCCGTGAGATACTATAAAGGCCATATACAGACACGTTTGTGATCTGTAGTCTTCGGAGAGCTAAGGTATCAGGTGGTGCCACCCACGAGTTGAACTTATGGTGGCAGGTTGCCATGTGCAACGTAAGGGTGCAGAAAGAAAGGAGGATGGTTAGCATGGTCACAAAGGAGGTATTCTCCATTTTTTATTTGTGTTATCTGAATGTAGATTGATGTTATAAGATTTATTTAAGTTAGCATTTATTTGTATTTATCTTGGACTTTTGAGGTCATAATAAATCGCTTGGGTTTGACCTACTGATGTTGACCAAGTCAGCGAAAATGTCAGTATTTTAGGATGGAAGCAAAAACCGGATTTTAATTGTTGCTTTTACTTATCCTAAAAATACTTACCTGTAAGAGCCCACCTGCCTCCCAAAGTCGAACCATTCATTTGTAGACTCTACAACTATGAGTATGAAGAAGGCTGCACACCTAGCGGCGATTATGCGCAATCTAACGGGAAGCATCGTTATGAGCCTTACTGTTATGTTGCTTCCTTTTTTTGGGAGTTTAGAACATAAGGTCTTTTCTAAACATAAAGGTAAAAATACAGGTAAGTATTTTAGGAACAGTAAAAACAACTTTTAGAATTAAAATAAGAATTTGTTGGCGAAATTGCATTTGGTACTGCAGTTTCACCTTAGGCTACTAAAGCAAGGAAGTTGGTGTTTGATCCTATTTAAAGTTAGCGTGTGGCTTTAGTTTATTAAATGTTGTTCCTGTAAAAGGGTTGTTTGCATTTTTGTATAGGTTTTTTTTTTTTTTTAATTTCTACTTCTGAATGTGTAAGGCCTACAAAATAGTAATTTAGTGTTGGGTTGTTCATGCAATACTTCAAGCTCGAAACGAAACAAATTGTAAATACAGTACAAATATGGGATTACGAATTTGAGCTTCACGCAATTAGTTTCAGTACCAAGTTTGAAATTTTTAATGGCCGATTGTGTGTAGAATATTATTATAGCAACGTTATAGTCAACTCTTGTTTTATCTAGGCCGGTCCTGCTGTCCGCCACAAGTGCTTGCGAGCGTTGCTTCGCATGGTTTTCTTTGCAAGTCCCGAGCTCTTAAAAAACGTTCTGAAGAACCAGCAGGTTTCAAGCCATATTGCAGCCATGATGTCCTCGCAAGACTTAAAAATTGTTGTAGGGGCATTACAACTAGCTGACATTCTAATGCAGAAACTACCCGAAATCTTTGGAGTTTATTTTCAAAGAGAAGGTAAATTACTTTTTATTTTTTGCATATTTCAATAATTATTTTTGACCAAAATCCAAATGTGGCATCGGGGTGGGGGGAAACTCCCTCCTCCCCCCTCCCCCTTTTCATAAAAACAAAACAATGTATGCTGTTTGTGCCCCATACCATGTTTTACCCCCCCCCCCAAAAAAAAAATCTTGCGCATGTAATGCAGTTTTTATCACATGCCGTCCGTAATTAAATTTTTTCATTGTCTGCTTTTAAGACAAAAATTCTGACAAACCTTAACTCCTGTATCCATCCAACGTACCCTTTAGATTACTATCGGGCGGCGCGAGATTTAGTTGTGTTTACGCCGCTGTATTTTGATGTTCATTTCTCTACCTTACGCCATTCCTTCGTGATTTCACCCGTTTTTATTACACTCGAGTGTGTTTTTAGTTAACTAGATTTCTTTGTGATTCGTTCGTTTGGATTCCACTTTATGACCATTTCCACTGTTAGTGGAATCTGTGGTTGTTAGGCCTAAGCATTGCACTCCTTTCTAGCAGACGGACCTGACTGATTCTTAGCTTCCGATTCTGTTCCAACTCCAAGCCGTAAATCCATTAAGCCGACTCCTACGGACACACCGTGTGCTTCACCCTCGGCAAAAAAGGCAGTCTCTCGCTATAAAAACTACCATCGTCTGATGTAACGGTGTCCCTGTTGTTCAAAGACATCAATGAATAATGCCTATCTACATTTTGTACCTAATTTTAAAGACAACTCCGGCTTTGAGTGTCCTTCAGAACAAAAGACCGAAGCATCCTTGGGAGCATCTAAGTCCTTCACGATTACAGCGCTGGGTCCCCTTGCTGGGGATGAGGAGGAACTACAGTGACCTGTCAGATTCCTTCCCTACAGATCTGGCACAGGCAAGTTACTCCATCCCTGATTGCTTCGTGGAATCACGTATGAAAACACAGACTTGCTCTCCACCACCGACAATATCAGAAGGACTGACTGCTCATGAAATTCGGGCCCTCTTCATCCTGGGCTATTTGCAGTTATGCACTTAAAGGACGAAATCCTACAGGCTACGTCACAGAAGTGTGAGTTTGGACTGTGGGTTAATTACCCACTGTGGAAGTTCTAAACTGGCTGTGATATTTTGATATTTTTAAACAATTTTACAGACCTTTAAGTTGCTCGCTCATATAATTAGTAGACTTTTGAGAAAGTTATTCCATTCCTTGGTCATGAATGGAAGATGTTTTTCGGTCAAATGCCAATAAAGCAGTAGCAAAAATTGACTTTTATTAGCATTATACTGTAATTTTTTTTTTTTTTACTAATAAAAGTCAATCGCTAGGGTGGCTTGAGGCCCTTAAAGAGAAAAAAAAATGCAGGCCTGTTGTGAGATATGGCAGTGCGATGTGGTGCTATATAACCACAGAATTAACTAAAGAAAAAAATTGCAGAAGACCATTTAACTTGCTGCTGCAATTGTTGCACATATAATTAAAAAGATTTTGTGGAAATTACTTGTCTTTGCATGTTAAACAGATGTAGAAAATTACCACGGCGTCCCAGTGGTAACTAGTAGTTACCTAGTATTTCATGTGTTATTGACTGTCCCGTAACAACATGATCTGGTTACGGAAGATTAAGCTTTTTGGCTTTTCTTATCTTAATACTTGAGGCCACGTTTAACAAACTGTTCTAGCTGTTTAAACTCTGCTTATTTTCGGGGGGACAAAAAAAAAACATTTAATGTTACAAGGTTGCTGTAATTTTCGGCCGATTCAATTACGTCGTATGTTGCAGTCCAATTTGCCTTTTTTTATTTTTTGATTCTCTCTGCCTGTTCAACTTCCAGTCAAACTTCTTGTTAAGACTTTTTTTTATGCGTGCTGCAATATGTTTCAAAGTTCAAATAATGCGATAGATCATCACTGTATAAATTTTAATAGTATTGTCGGGAGCACCCTAACTACTTAATACTTTCTGCTTCCTAGGTGTGATTCATCAAATCAAAAAACTGTCCAATCCGGATTATCCTTTGGGTACATCACCACCCAAGGAGCAAGCTGGTCCTTCATGTCGTGAGACCCTAACGAGTAGCAACTCGGATACCAGCTTTGGCAGCACGAACAGTCTTTTGCTGCCTAGCCCTTCCTCTCCAGACCGACGTCGAAGTCCAGACGAGGAGCACACTGGTAGCCCCTCACAACTGTAAGTCATTTGTCGTTATTTTAACTGTGAAATGTTTTAAACCATACCTTTTAAATTGACACCATTTTCTTGGTCATTAATACCGTATCCGTAAATGGTCAATTCTACAGGATTTATACTCAGCCCTAGGATAGTCTGCGTTTATGAAAATGTAAACACTAAAAGTTGGAACAACGCTGGAGTTGAATTAAACTGAAAGTTAACCCTACTGATGCCACCTAAAAAATGAGACCAGCTAGCAAGAAATGGACTGCAACCGATACGGGGATGTGAGACAGGCAGGAGGCTGCCGCTAACTGGGTGCCTTGGTCGGCAGTGGCCATTCTTTGTGTGTTGTGCACCGATCCAGACTTGAGCATATTGTTCAGATTGATTTGAGGAGTTATCACTCTCTTCACTTCCAACTGATGAAAATACTTCCCTTTAGTTATTAGCTGAATATTGTTTATGCTGTATGCCCCATCAGGTGGCCATCCTGCTCATGTCCCAGTAGACACTGCCACCTGTCCCACATTGACCGTATAAGTAAGCCGTGCCTTAGTTCTCGCTTTGTGAAAATGTCCATCTTTCGCGAAATATGCTAGTGTGCTCGCACAATAGAACTCCTGGAGACTAGAATGCTACTCGTAGGCGCTGTTGATGTTTACTTTGAACTATGGCTATACCGAATAACAATTTTTTAGCCAAACATAACCAAAGTGAACAAACTTTAAATAAGCTGAACAACGAACACAACAAAAATGTACCAAACCAATGAACCTTTAACCATTTTAGCCCTACACCCTTTTTATCAATTCTTGAGCGAGAACGCTCTGGCCACAACATGGCTGCCATGCACAAGTTGCTTACCTCACGAAAATAAATTTTAATAAAAAGCTATGCAATTTAGGAGTATAAAAATTAGCAGACGTAATAATTAGTGGTAAATTATTAAACAAAAATATAATTGGTACCACCATCTACGTTTTCATTATTAAAAAAAAATCTTGAAGTTCGACTATGTACACAGCGCTAACAAAAGTTTCAACTTAACAGTACTTGGAATGATAACAGTAACATCCACTGGATATTCTTCTTTCACAATGCCTGTTATTACTTCCGAAATCATTATTTTATGTTTTATTACCGTAAAAATGTTTCAAGTTCCTTTATTTCTGCAATATTCACGATCATTTAAAGCTCGCTCCCAACGCTTCATCCTACGCCATTATGACCGGCTGCCCGCAAAGCGACGTGCTCCTGCTAACGCGAATGGGTACGACCTTGACGTGACGTCACGAGTGAACTTCCGAATGGTCACGTGCCGCGAACGAACCAACCTGCACTAACGATAACGACGAGTTTGTACCAAGGCCGTTGAAAGGCCACATTTCAAAATTCGAGAAATACAGTCAGTGACGTGGGGTTGACGACGTCATTTTTCGCGGGCTAGAAAATTGGGAAGCCCCTCTCGTTTAAACCAAGGGCTATTTTGGTAAACAAACACAATTTTCGCGTAGATTTTGGCGACGATGCCAACAATAACATCGCTTTTCCTTTTCTCGAATGGGATGTGCGACACTTTTGACACATGATTGTCCTTCTTCCTGTCGTTGCATGCGTCAGCCTTTTTCTTGTAGTTGTTTCCGGCCTTCTGTTGACCATTTGACAACTACCTGTCCCAACCTGGGATTTGTTTGTCTTGAGGCTCATTGGGAGTGAGCCCAAGTCACTTTCACATACCCACTCGGTCAAGTTTAAATCCGAGAAAACTGAATCGCATGTAATGTAGCAATGGTCGAAGGTAGGAATGATAAGTGCACGAAAGTTTTGGAAGTTATCAAGTCCCTCCTCGTTCTTCACTCGCGAGATGCATCCCCTAGTAGAGTGTCGTCACGCAAACGCTCTTGTAATGACCGCCTGTTGCCGAATCGCATGCAGACCACACGAATGTCACCGTATCGCACCTTGTTGGTTTATCGCACCCAGTCACCGTGTCACACCCTGGTGCCGAATCACAGCGTGTCGCCCAATCGTTGATTGTCATCAGTCCGTACACGATCACCGGATCATACATTGCAGCGATGGTACCGTTCAAGGAGCTGATTCCAGTCTCCTTTCTGTGGTGAATCTCGGGCTAAGACTGGTTCTTCTTCCGCCAAATACCGCTACACCTAATAAACACTTAATAAAGTAGTCAACCTTACGTATATTCAGTGCAGTACGATTTCTTTCCCCCTCCCCCATTTACCGCTGAGTTTACTGCAAAATATGGTGTTGGTAGATTTCAAAAAATGTTACCTGATGAAAAATAACAAAGGGGACGGGGAAACTGTAAAGCAACGAAGGTTGCTGTTATTTTTTTCTTTTTCGTAACAATATCAGTGTCAGTGTTTTGTAGTTGCAAAAGTTAAGATTCAATTTTTTAGTGTAATATGCAATATACAGGGTTGTCCACAAAATACTGATGACCCAAAATTTTCGCAAGTCCAACTTTTATAGTTAGCACCCCTCAAAACCAGGAGAGGACGGAACTCGAATCAAATGAAACTGAAGATTTCTGTCCTCCCCTGGTTCTGAGGGGTGCTAACTAGAAAAGTTGGATTTAAGAAAAATTTGGGTCGTCAGTTTTTTTGTGGACCACCCTGTAGATACTGTTCAGTATGCCACACAGTCAGCCTTTCCAGTAGTGTCCTGTTGGTATGTCTGCCTTTCGAACTGCATATGTCAATTGTACATTGTTATTGGTGTATCGTATGACACGTAGAATTACTGATGCAGTTAGTGCATCCTTGTTTTTATTTTTAATCTCATTCTTTTACGTCTGTAGTTGTAGTGATTGCAATAAATGATAACTAATAGCATTCTGTGGATGTTGGATGCCGATGTTGATTAGCTCTTCCTTATAAGTTTGGGTGTTGGGCTCGATTTTAATTGCAGGCGCCTCAGCGATGTTTTGAAAAGGAAGCGAACTCCCAAAAGAGTGGCGGCGTCTGTTCGTAAAGCCCGGGCTGATGACGACACTCGTGAGTTTTACGTGAACAGCAAATCCAGTGTTCCGACAGCTGTCCTGGCCACAGGTCGATCCACCCCAACGGGACGGAGTGAGTTTTTTTTTGTGTATTCCTTTTGTAGAATAAACTAGCCATGTTTTATGCTTTGTTCAAAAGCTTGAAGTCCTACTCCTGACTCGAAAAATCTTAAAAGCAGCCTTAACAGTGAATAGAAGACTCATTAATACTATAAATCACTTTAACATCGCGTGGAACCTGAATTTACTATTTGGTATAACCTTGGAATAGGTTACAAGTATTTGAATAAAGAAAACAGAAATACAGCTACACAGGAGCAGAAGCTTAGGTGCTTTTACACATGCATTGCTAACAAAGTTGTATGCAAGTCTTTTTGTTAAAAAAAAAGTGCTGGTGTCGTGGGACGTCATCTTCGGGCCGGTAGCTGTGATATGCGCTAACCTTCCCTACATCGCTTGCAACAAACGATCTTCTGGATAGCTCCTCACTCTATTTCTTGCCAATGGTGTGCTATTCTCAGCTTGGTTGGCTTTACAGTCTGTCACGAATTTAATCTACCTACTAAGATTCTTAGTAAAGCCTCTTTATTGAGCTTGTCATTGTGGTGCCAGAGCACGTTACAAGCTTGTGGAAGCAGATTTATTGCTAAACTGGCAACAATGGCTGCATGGTATCGTTGTTACGTCAGTGAGAAACGGTGCATTTAGGGTAAGTGATAATAGAATTGTGCTGTCAACTGCAAGAAAACTAATTGGTTTGGCATGTTGAGAAGGACAATATTTAAGATATGTACCGATACCGACTTAAGTTTGACTTGTAAGATTTTTTAATGTTTTAAAATTGTGGGGATGGGTGTCAGTATTTTCATACTGGGAAAACTGAATTAGGAAAAAGAAACAGGGATGTGGGAAACTTGAAAAGGTTGAGTAGAGTTCTAACTTGGACTTGAGTCGACAAAATTCCGTAACAAGGTGGAGAGGTGTGCTAAGCACCTTTGTCTTAGATTATTGGCGCATGAGCATTAAATAACGATGTAAGCTAGCATTTAATGGAAAGTGTTTTAGGATAAGTAAAACTAATTTTATCTTTAACATTTGTTTTAGCGTTAATGAGGAAAAAAAATTATCAATGGTCAGATAACTCTTGCTTGAAATTAAATGATTGTAGTCTCAGAACCCTTTTAGAATGTTCATGTTTACGTGAAATCAAAAGTTCAAGCTGTTGTGATGCAAATTTTCGACAAACAACCTCCTTCATTTTTAATGAACACACAGCATGTTTGTCTTCATTACGCAATGTTAAGCAATGTTGTTGGGCGTTCATCACATTCGGTTGTTGTGA
>JAHWFP010219681.1:17271-42571 GCA_023313725.1 Lithobius niger
AATGTTAAGCAATGTTGTTGGGCGTTCATCACATTCGGTTGTTGTGATGTGAATACATTTGAATTGCCCGCTCTTCACCACTGATCTTTATTAGGCGTGATAGATGGGCGGCTCCACTTGTTCCAGAGTTGCTCTGCCGAAAACAGGTGAACGAGTTCTTGGACATTTGGATAGGAAGGGTAGAAATTCGTGAGTTTTTGTTACTTTTAATCAAAGATTTTAATGGAGATTGACTTTTGAAGGCATTAGTTAAATAGGGGAGTTGGAGTGAATGAGGGTGCTAGTCTTGCCCCAGCCTATTTGGTATTCAGAATGAGTGTGGTACAGTGCGAGTCCGTTATAGTGTCATCATTGATATTGGTTTTGGAGATGCCAAGAATTCTGGTGAGGACATCTTGACAGGTCTCTCCAGTAGGTAGCATCACTCCCATCGCAAGGCACGAGGTACACTGCTCATGTTAGTTGTTCAGCATCTGTTGGCAGTGTCGAGCCAAGAAAAGTTTGTGGAAGCTGGAGTCTTCGACGAGGGTCGTTGCACAAGTTGCTGCTTGCCTCCCTTTACTCCATTTTTTCCTTGGCATGTTTTCTGTCGTGGGGGTGGTCTTTCATCTGGAGGGTTTTGTTTTAGTCTTCGAGTTAGTCTTCGTTTTTGGCTGTCTCGTGTCGGTGGGCTCACTTTTAGCCTGGGTCGCCTGTCTACCTGCAAGTAGCTTCTTGAGGTTGATGGCGTTTGTTAGGAAGGTGGAGAACTTATTTTTGGAGAGGATGTGCTGTATCTTATCATTGTAATTTTGCAGGTAAATAACTCCTAGTTGTGGCTCAGGATCCCTATTCCCTTCTCTTCTTCTACTCCCAGGTTTACTGGCTTGCACTGCCTGGAGTGCCGCTTGGTTAATAAAATCCTGCAGTACCCTAATTTAAGGTACTTCAATTTTG
This sequence comes from Lithobius niger, assembly GCA_023313725.1. Taxonomy (NCBI): domain Eukaryota; kingdom Metazoa; phylum Arthropoda; class Chilopoda; order Lithobiomorpha; family Lithobiidae; genus Lithobius; species Lithobius niger. The sequence continues at coordinate 18,208 of JAHWFP010219681.1, forward strand.
CTCTCTAGGTGGGGGTCTGGGTGTGTGTAGGTCGGATGAGTGATGCACGATTTTGAAGAACTCGTTTCTGGTTATTTACTGGCTATTGGGAAAAGCGAGCAATTCAAATGCATTCTCATTAATTACAACAACCGAATGTGATGAGCGCCCAACAACAATTGCTTAACATTGCCTGATGAAGACAACTTGCTGTGTTCTCAATAACGAGGGAGCTCATTGTTTGGCAAAAATTCGCTTTACAGCAGCTTGAACTTTTGATTTCACGTTAATATGAACATTTTATAACCTTCAACTCGGCACCCTACCAGCTAACTTGTCTCATTGCTTCATAGGTAAAGCTGCTGGGTCTAGTTCAAAGACTTCATTTTTACAAAGCCTAAACCCTGTCCGTTGGGGTAGGTCATCAGGAAGCAGTACGTCTATTTCAGAACGTGGCATTTCAAAGGTATGAATGGTTTTTTGGTTAAAAGTTGATTTGCTTTTATTTAGATTTGTAGTGAATATTGAATTAATTTGTTTATTTTTAAATGTAGGAAGTTTTACAAAAATCTTCTAGCAATAGCAACTTAGCTGGAAATAAGGAAAAAGTGAAAACTTGGATTAGAGATCAAGGTAAGTTGTAATCCGTTGATATGTGCTGTGCGTTACGAGCATAAATTACAAAAAAGATTATCATGGGAATGTTAATCTTTAACTTGACCCCTTTTTTTCATTTTAGCCAACAAGTTTTCAGAGCAGTATTTTACCTGTGAAAGCAATGGAAGTAATGGTCATCCTGCCCTCAACGTACTTCATAGGTTAACGTCTGCAATTGAGCAGCTAAACTCTGAGGTAGTTTTAGTTATTAAAATTGTAGATGTAGATATCAAGACTGCACTGATTTCACTTTTTTACGGGTCCTATACTGATACCACAAATTCACTATTACCCTAAATAAACTTAAGCAGATTAAAATAGTGCTATAATAGTCATCCATTTAAAAATTTACGCGTAAAACGTTTATCCGAAAATACTTTCATTTGTCCAATTGAAAGTATTGTTTATATTTATGCTGCATGCTTAGAAACCTTAAATTTTACTTGAAGCTTCCTTAGCTTCCTTCTGTGTGGCGCTCTTAATTGCTAGCCATCTCTCCTTACTGAATAATCTTTTGAGCATTCAACCTGACCTTTGAAACTAAGATGGACATTCGTGCTAGCACCAAAATACTTGGGGTGATATCCTACCGTTTTGTCGTAAGTTTAGGAATTGCCACTTTGTCGGAATTCCATGCGAATTAATACTTAAAAGCATTAAAACATGCCGCAAGACGAACCAGAGAAAGGCCTTCAGATCACGCACGGGACCGCAGCGTTTTTACAAAATCCCATTTGGCCTAATTGTCGTCTCCGACTACAAATCCAAAAGATCTCCGTCCAGCGATCGTCACCGCGTTTCATAAAGCCGCTGTGATTGGAGGTACGCGGTCACGTGGTATATATCCAGCCACTCACGACCTTCCTTTCTTGGCGTGCTGGCTCCCAACAGAAGTGAAATTGTTGCAGCTGATTGGGCAGATGTCTGCTGAAACTGGAGCAAGTTTGTAGTGAAGACAGCACGTACGGCAAGCATTTCAGTTTGAAGTTTCATCAAGTATTTAAAAAAGCAACGCACTGAATTGAATAAACAGTGTATTTACTCGATTAATCCCTAATTAGAAATAAGGAAATTTGATTTTTCATTAGAATTTGGTGTGTTTTGTAAGTTGGCAGTGTCTTGTCCAGACTATTAAGCCTAGTATCGTAAACAGCATTGCGATGTAAACTGATTCCTATCCGCTCCGATCCTGGTACCATGGTATCGGTGCAGCCCTGATAGGTAATGATAAGTGTAGAATTGATAATAATAGTATTTTAGTGCATTTTTGTTACTTTGCGATTTTGTTTCAGAGTGACAGAGGTTTAGCTGCACTAGAAGAAATACGTTCAGTCGTAATAGAAAGTGATATATCTCCATTTGAAGTAATTCATAGTGGATTAGTTAATAAACTGCTCAAGTATTTGTCAGAAACAGGAAAAGAAAACTCCAGGAATGACAGGTTACGGACGTTTCTACACGTGTTTCTTGGTTGTTCGGTAAGTTGTTTTTCTTATCTCTGTTTTAATTAGGGTGTTGTCATTACATGTTGTGGCATAAAATAATGGTTAAGGTTACTTTGGAACTTAGCAGACGACATTACTTAACGCACGGAGGCAATTTTTGTTTGAGCAAAAGTATACATTTCACCTGCTGTTCGTTGAACGATTGGTGCTTTCACTACTGTAGTAAGCAGACGACATTACTTACGCACGGAGGAAAATACCCAATATTCCAGACATAATTTTCCTCCGTGCGTAAGTAATGTCGTCTGCTTACTACAGTAGTGAAATGTATACTTTTGCTCAAACAGTTTCCTGCTTTACTCCAGTCTTAAAGTGACTCAGGATGTAAAGCCACTGCACAATGCAGTGCCCTGCATCTAGAATTATCGGAAGCTGACGGATGGCACAGCTCGAGAGAAAGAAAAGTCGATGTTATTGGGTAGAAACTTAGTCACGTAGGTAAAAATGGTGGGCATATGCAGTATTATCCTACTTAAGTCTGAAGTGGTGCAGGTTGTAAACCAACATCTGAATCGGGTAAGCCACTGTGCGAGGGTTGGCCACCATCTTGAATTATCGGAAGCTGATGGGCAGCAACCGATGCCACAGCTCGAGAAAAAGAAAAAAATCGTGGTGTTTGTTAGAAAGTAGTGACGTGGGTAAAAATGGTGGGAAACTTTAGCAGATATGTACCATTTGTAAATGTTTTAGGCGCGATTAATGCAAAAGTACTTACATGGACTGAGTGATAGCTTGAAATAACGGCTCCTGTAAATTTCTCACGTCTGGGCACACTAAACGATATATCTAGGTGCACTGTTGTAAACGTGATTGGATGTGTTAACGTTTATTTGCGTTTCAGTCTATCTTTAATAGCCAAGGTGGAGTGACAACGCTACATGATTTTCAGACAATATCTTTAAAAATATGTTTATTTCTTGCTATATACAGTAAATTTAAGATAATTTTGTTTTGTTTTCAGCTCAACAACTCCTTACTAGAGCACCCAAACCTTCATCATAATCCTCCAATGTCAGCCTTAGTTTCTAAGTTAAATGGGTGTGTAAACCAGCTGGAGCAGTTTCCAGTCAAAGTGCATGATTTGCCAGGTGGAAGTAGCAGTCGCAGTGGAACAAGTGCCCTCAAATTTTTTAACACTCACCAACTAAAGGTAAGTTGTATCGTTACCATACCAACAACCCTTTTTACAGTTTTAGTTTATGCTCTTTACTAACTGGGGCTTCTGGTTTAGAAATTAAAATTAGGTAAAAAGAGTTGGATCTCGGGCATTTTTCTCGCGAAATATGTGCGGGCAGTCGGAATTTTATTTTTAATTTTCGGCCCTATTTTCCGTACATTTTGAGGAATTATTTTTTATTTTGGGTAACATAAAGAACACAGCCTCATAATTCTGCTTACCACGTGTCCATAAAATTATTTAACGACATGAAATGGCAATTTTATATTTTCATGTCTCACTAAGGACCATTTTTGATCTGTAACTGCTATTTTTGGACCGTCTTTTTTTTTTATTTTCCTTCAAAAAAATCGGTGCAATATTGTTGGTCATTAGAAACGCTTTATTTCATGAGTTGACAAGAACATGGGTTTAACTTAAGCGACCATGTTGTTCACTCCCTCTCCTTTGACTGTGCCACCAGGTGGCATTCGAACCTGCTACGTTTAAAGGCAAACTGTGTGGAGATGACTTGGCCTTGAGGGCTCGTCACTCTCACAGAAGATATCCAGTTACGAGACAAAGTACCCATTCATTCCACACACATATGAATGCTGAAAACGACATGTTTCACTGCAAGATGAATAAAAATGTGTGGTACAGCAATGTTACAATCAAAACGGTTAAATTCGTGGAACAAAAGTGCTTTATTTCAAATTTGACGCGTTAAAACAAATATTATTGGATTCAAGTAAGAAATTTGTGGGTAGACACTAACACAAAGGAACTCTTATTTTTACATCTTCCGAAAATACTTGCCTCACTTTTAGCTTTTCATGAGCTTATGCTCCTTATCTGCCATTGACAACGTTTCCGTGCTATCCCTAGCCTGTCCTCGGGTGTTGAGCGCCAGCGATCCCAGTGCCTGTTGGCCCATTGTAATTTTTTTCGTGGGCAGTGCAGGGAACAGCACTCCTTGTGATCGCTGCATGTGTTTCTTATCTGAGCCCCGTGCGTGCAGTTGTGTTGGCTGGAAAAGTTTACGGGACGTGGCGTTATAGGCTTACACCTGATGGTCGTCACCCTACCTGTAGATGTTGTAGGGAGTGTAGTTACGGCGACTTTCGCTACGAAACGTGCAACGAGTATGGGAAGGGCGGCCGTTATGAATTCCGACGAACATAGATGCGATCGGACCAACATGAATCCCAAAGGGAGGCCAAATGTCAACGCAGACTCGAAGGTGGAAAATCAAGCACTCTGGACGAAAGACTCCTTCGTGAAGGGTTATTGAAGGACGACTTTCTTCGATCTCATAATTACTCATTACGCTCGCTTTCAAAAACAGGATACTGTCAGTATCTTGCAAATTTTTCGATTGTATTTTCAACAATCTTCATCAGGCAGTGCCAACAAAATCTTCTGCTTGCTTTTTCGTCTGATTGCTGGAAAAGAAAAGAACGTCCACGGCCTCCAATATTTACAAGGTAAGCACAACAAGTGGCATGGCCACCTATATATATATATACAACGCTGGATCCAATATTTACAATGTTACGTACAAATGGCGTGGTTCTCACAATAAACAAGGTCCAGGCACATTTATTGCTTGCTTCTTTCCTGTGTCTATATATATATATATATATATATATATATATAGGTTGTCCATGCCGCTGCTTGTGCTTACCTTGTAAATATCGGAGGCCGTGTACGTTCTTTTCTTTTCAAGCAAGCAGACGGAAATGTAATCAGAAGACTCAATTTTCTTGACCCTGCCTGATGAAGATTGTTGAAATGCAATCGAAAACTTGCAAGATACTGACAGTATCCTGTTTTTGAAAGTGAGCGTAATGAGTAATTTCTGAGATCGAAGTGATTCTAAGTAATTCAAGTAAGCCTAATGGTTTATTTTGTGTAGGACGACTTTCTTCCCGCCGACGTGATGAGCCTCAGCCACAAAAAAAAAACGATTCGGCATCGCCAACGCCGTCAAGAAAAGCACCCCCACGCCAGAAAACAACGCTGGACGCCATCTCGGAGATGCAATCCAATATGCGGACAATGTTAGACATCCTAAATCGCGCGTTTTGAACACGGAGGAGCGTCTTTCAGCTAACTGGGAACAAAGACTCGACACGAGACTAGGGCCGCTGGAGAAACTTGTCATGGTGGATCCGGCGACTGCACGTCCAAGGGCCCCAGGCGATCAGACGGAGGAGACAGCGATTCGGTCAGCAGGTGACTGCGAGCAGGACAAACTTCCTTCCTCCCCATCGCTGGTTTCGACGGCATGCTAGCGCAAGGGATGATCAACGAACATTCGTTCTCGATGGAATTGTAGAGACGCCCAATCCCGCCAGGTTTTGGCAATACCCCGCTCAATGCCAGACCAATTCACCAGGTGGCACACTCTGCAAGCAGCGCTGCAAACAACTAGGGAGTCTACAACGTAGGGAGGCAGTCACCACACCCTGGGACCCAGCCGGCAGTCGCACATCACTGCGCAACGGCAACTGAGTCAGCACCGACGAGTGTGGCGACTGAGTCGGTAGTTGCCGCGAAACGCAACCAAGACGACAGCAGTCGTTCTACAACCACATAGAGACTCGTGACTGACAGACGACGATAGTCACCAAGCAACCGAAGGTCTCGGGACAAAAAGGAGCATAAGCTCACGTAAGGCAAAAGTGAGGTGAGTATGGTAAAAACAACTTTTACATTTAAAATTGTAGTTTAAAATTGTAGTGGTGGGGGGGCTTTTATATGAAAAGTGGAAATTGGTTTCGAACTCAAAACCATACTGTACGATGTAGTAGTGAACAAAGATCCACAATCCTAGAATTTTGTGCCTAAAAGAAATAAAAGAACAGTATTTCTATCAGTCTATGGTTTGTCAAAAATTTTGTAGAAACTTCCTTTATTAAAAATGAGTAAGGCTGTACCGAACAGATTTTGACAGATTTTGGGCTGATCGGCAAAAATCGGTTCGGCGAACAAAAACTTGCAGATTTTCGATTTTTGCCAGGCCCTTGACAATAAATAAATTCTGTTTCTCCACATGTTTATTACCTTTTGTTTTAATTTAGGCTAGGCCTATATTTTGTAGGGTAAGGTTAATTTTATTTTTATTTCGGTAAAAAAAATGTATTCCAATGTTTTCATTAGCCTACAGGTTTGTGTAAGCCAGAACAAAAATTTGTTAAAAATCTGTAGCGATCGGTTTGGTTAAATCGGATCGGTACACCAATCAATTTGTAGCTGATTGGATCGAAATCTGTTCGGCAGAAAAAATGCTGATCGGTACAGCCTTAAAAATGAGCATCATTTGTGAAATATTATTTCTCTTGATTTTCAGGTCCTCCTGTAAGTTTTTAGTTAAAAAAAAATCCGTACCAAAAAAAGTTCTGTTCCCAGGCATTCAAAAGCTCTCAAAAGACTGTTAAAATTAAAATGGTGTATTGGAACGTAGAAGTTAGTCAATTTTTGGCAAAAATGTGGAAAAAACGGCTTTCCAATGATTTGAAAATAAATCGGGTCGACCCTTACACATTGTTTAGACCCGCACACATTCTTGGGAACCAAAGCGTTTTCTTTTCGTGGCCTAATTATTTTTTTTCTTCAACTAAGTAAATATCTAAGCTGCAAAAAAAAAATGTGCATGATTGCTGTAAAATAAGATCATACGATTCATAGCCTTAATGTTTTTTTGTGTAATTATTAAAGTTTTCAGCGCCATCCATGGACTGTCAAAACTACTTTTGAGATAAATATTAAGATTGTATCAAATTTATTATCTCCTATTTGCTTTGTTAGTGCAATCTCCAACGCCACCCCGATTGTTCAAATTTACGTCAATGGAAAGGTGGACCAGTAAAAATTGATCCTTTGGCTTTAGTACAAGCCATTGAACGATACTTGGTTATCCGAGGTTACGGCAGAATCAGGGTAAGAATAATTGCCCTTTATTATTACCATAAATCCTGTAGTAAACGCCCATGGACGGAAAAGTCTGCATATTGCGATCATGTTATCTGGATGTCTTTGTTCTCATTTATTGACAAATTTATGTTATTGTATGGTCTTTTTTCCAAAATCCAACATAATTACAGATTAAGCTAATTTCTAACCACACAAACGTTTGGGAACATCGGCGTGAGTCACAATTGGAAACTCCTGTGCGTTGGTGCCATTCAATTATTCATGAACGTGATCTGCATTCCGTCGAGCAAAAATGTAATGCAAAAGTGTCCAGTGAATCGTACCTGGATAAAACGTTAGTTTTCTTAAATGTGTGACCCTTTTAGTTGAGGTTGCAGCAGAAAATCTATGATTTAAGGAGATAAAAAGTTGGTTTCATAATGTATAATGCTTTTAGTTGATTTTGCTGCAGAAAAATTACGATTTAAGAGCTGGGCTCTAACTTCCATTATTTCACGATTTTGACTGGGCATTTAATACATGATTTATGGTATTATTTTAACTAGACAATAGTGCTAAGTTTAAATTGATAATTTACGATGTGATGGTTTTTTTTCAGGAGGACGAGGACGATGGCAGTGATGACGACAACTCTGATGAAGATATTGACGACACCATGGTAACTATTTAATTATTACACTCTTATTCATTCACATAGTCAGTAGGTTTTGCTATAATTGAAGGGTATGACTTTTTAAAGGGTATAATTTGGATAATGGTAGACGGGGCATTAGTTTCTCCTTTAAATTACTCACACCATCGGACGTCAAAAGTGACCGCCCCCTGCGTGTAGTGTTAGGCGTGGCAGCTTGATTTTGCGGAAGTAAGAGCAAAGTCGATAGACATCCTGACTTTCAATAATGTCTTAATGCAGTTCGCTACTAATGCTGTGCAGCCGCTCCTTTTATCCTCTTCTGCTGGAAGGTGTTGGCAGACTTCTGTAGACTGCGCGGAGCGTGAACAAGCTAGAAGGAGGGAAAATAGACGGCGTGAACAAGCTAGGAGGGAAAACCTGGTGTTTGTGTTTCGCTTTAAAGGGCATGTGGCCAGTAATGATGTCAAAGCCACCAGATGAATGCGCCGAAGGTCTTCTGTCGTGTTGGCTTCTGTTACTGCCGAAAGCTTCTCATTGTTGCAGTTAATACAATTTTGCCTTCTAGTATTGAATTCTGCTACCATTTGAGCCAACACAGCATTGTTTGGAGTAACGGTATTGTGTTGCTTGGCGTGGGACGAACGATCAGCACAATTGTTGTTCACTGATTGTTGCTGAAACCAGTCCGGTATTGTGTTTGTTGACACGTTAACCCGATCCGGATAATGGATTATTCCTTTTGTTCTTGGCAGATGTAGGCAGAAAATATACCAGTCATAACTTTTACCATACTAAAATTATTTTATTCGATTTTTGAAGGCACATCTTGCAGAGGGCTGATATAAGGGGCTGCAATTTGCGCTCTTGGCCTGTCAAAAACTGCATTTATTATTTGCACTCCCAAATTCCTTGCAAGTTGCCTTAAGTCGTTTTAAAGTTAGATTTGCAAACCTTAAAAAATACAAAATGTTTGCTCAGTTTAATGTCTAGCATACGACTGTACTTAACCCTTTTCAGTCGAACGCCATTTTTCATTCTCCTGCTGAAAAAGCCTACGGCCAAAACATGGCTGCCATGAACAAGTTGCATGCCTCACGAAAATAAATTGTAATAAAAAAAAACTTAAGTGGTCTAGGAGTATACAAATCGCAAGACGTAATTATCATGTTGTAAATTATTGATCAGAAATATAATTGGGACCATCGTCCTACGTTTTCATTATAAAAATAATCCTTAAGTTCGACAACGTAAACAGCTACAGTACTGGGAATGATAACATCCACTGGATATTCTTCCGTCACAACACGTGGTATTGCTTCCAAAGTCATTATTTTATGTTTTATTACCTTAAAAATAGTTAAGTTGCTTTATTTCGTCGATATTCACGATCGTTGTAAACTCAAAATCTCCGTAGGACACCATCGCGGCCATCATAACTGGCTGCCCGCAAGCGAACGCGCCACTGGATGTAACCTAAAATCCATTCGCTTGTTGTCACTAGTGAACGGCCGAAAGGTCACATGCCATGAACGAACCAATCAGCGCTCGTGATAGCTCGCAAACAAATGCCGTTGAAACGGCACATTTCATTAGAGGAATACAGGCAGTGACGTAGGAATTTATGACTTCATATTTCGCGGGCTGGAAAATACTACGGATTCCCTTCTCTCGAATGCGACCAAGAGGGCGGCTGTACGTTGCGTCGTTCCGGAGATACGATCGTTTGAACCAAGGGCTATTTTCAGTAAACAAAAAGCAATTTCACGTCAATTTTTGCGACAAGGCCAACAAAAACATCAAATATATAAGGTAATAAAAAGATGTTATTGAATTAAATTAACCGAAAATTTACGTTCCAAAATACCTAATTAAATCGGAATTATACCTCCGTTGCATGCAATTGGATTTTTTTAACCGGGCTTAGAACTAGCGAACGATATGTCGTTCTTCAGACGTTTTAGGAACTGTTTTAAGATGACGATATATCGTCACTTCGACTTAAAAGGGTTAATATCGTAGATGTACAAAATTGTGAGTAAATGTTTAGGTTTTTGTTAGGGTATTGAGGTGGGTGTGCAGTCTTTGCTGATCAGTGCTGAATGAGGGAAAGAACTTCATAAACAGTCCACTGTTTTAATAGGTTTTGCCCACTTAAGATTTTTTCCCCCTTTAATTGAACAGGTGTTGACAAATGTAGGAAATAAACGAGTACTGGGACAGAAAAGCTCAGGAAATGTTGCGACCGTTGTGATCAAATAGTAGTCACCTGTACATCTGCTACTGTACAGTAAAACCTCGTTAACTCAAACTCGCTTAAGTCAAACTATCGGTTAAGTCAAACAATTTTGTGCTATTTGATTGGCCCAATACAAAATTACCCTCGTTATCTCAAACAAATATCGGTTAACTCAAACTCCAGACGGTAATTTTACTTCATGATACCATGCATTCTGTGTCGCTTCTGTACCCGACAAAATATTTCTGCTGTTTTTACTGAGGAATTAGTAGTACATTAGTAGTACACTTCACATACTAAACCAATCTGCACTTAAATATTGGATGCAAAGATGTACTTGGTATTTCCCATGCTAACTGCCTGTCTTATGATTTTATGCATTTCCGTTTGACTCAAACTCCGCTTAACTCAACTGCATTGCCAGTCTTGCTGGAGTTCGAGTTAAAGAGGTTTTACTGTACTATCAAAATGGTCTATAGCAATTGATTGAAAACCGATTTTCGTGAGGCTAACTACACAGGGCTAGGCTAGGTATATTGCAGGTGTGTTCATGACGATGCTCATATGTTGCTGGTATTGAAAAAAGTACAAACGGGAGGAGGGAGGATTTGGGGTTCTTTTATGCCTTTTCACCATGTATTAAGGAGCTTGTAGTGTCACACTGTGGTCTGTTTGCTTATTTGCCATTATTTACAAGTAAATCAATAAATGCTGAAGGTGATGCTTTTGCAGGCTGCTGTCATTATCAGCCAGGGCCAAGCTCGCCACAAACTCCAGTTCCTCATAGGTGATCACGTCTTGCCTTATACCATGACTGTGTACCAGGCAATCAAACAGTTTGGTGCCAACCAAAATGTTGACGGACACGAGACAGACACTGACTCTGAAAACCCTATGAATCATGCAAGCATTTGGGTGCAGACTCATGTAATCTGGTTAGTATTGTTTTACCCTAGAAACTTGTTTTCACTTCCTTCCAAAATTACTCTTCTTTGGCTGAACTCTTCCCTATCCCCAAACCCTAAGCTGTCGTCCCCTCCACCAGGTGGCATCCCTACTCACATCCCCAAAGGCATTGCCACCTGTCCTTACTTATCGTTTGGGCATGGACAGAGTCGGTTGCATGCTTTTGCTCTGTCTTCAGAAATATGTTCACTTTAAAACCTTTTGAAAATATCTTTGAGGAATGGACGTGTGCTCGCACGTGAATACCTCCGGAAATAAACATGGCGGTGTACATAGTGTTCGTTTTTCGATTTTTGATTTATGCCCATCGATGCCTGCCTGCAATACAACTCCAAATTTGCAATAATAGAGAAAAAATAGCGTAAATCCATCCAAAAACGGTGTTCAGCCGAGTTCGGTATCCAGCCCAATACGATTTTATTAATGAAAGACCCCCAATTTGACTTTTCCCCTGTGGTAATACCATGCCACCCATGCCAAATTTTACCGCTATGGTTCCCCCACCGCCGGACCCAGTTGGAGTAGGTTCTGGCCCGTCTGACTCTTGTTAATGTTATGACTTTATTTCTAGTACTATACAGTAGGTGCTTTAATGGGTGGTTATGTGTCGGAAATAAAATCTACAGTGCTTGACAAGAGTTAAGACTTGCGTTGAATCTGCGAAAAATGCCTTCAAATGCATCCCAATCAAAGATGTGGATGCTACGCAAGTAAGCAGGAGCATCGACCTAGTCCACGTTTCCCAGTAGTTCATTCCCATGCTGCGTGGGTGCAGTCCTTCAGGCATGATCGCTGCAATCTACTGTAAAATTCCTTTTACTCCATCAGCTTCAATTCAGTTTTCTGTTAGGCAGGAAGTCACCTCGTCGCGTTAACCAGTCTCCGCTTCCAGCTGTCCTCCCGCAAGGCCTGCCATTTCGCTTAGCATTTTTCGGACCACTAGCACCGAAACGTGACTGGGTCCTTGGCCCTGGCCCTAAGCCTTACTAACCCATAGTTTACAAACGTTCCTCGACCACGGATTTCGCAACCAGCTCCACCTCGTCGCTTGGACCAACCTGTGTTCTCCAAGCCTTTCTGTCGTACCCAGCATCCTGACACTTCTCCACTTCTAGATTTGACATTTTGGCGAACGACTGTCCTCATTTTTCTTCTGTTGGCAATCGCTTCGACCATCACATGCTCTCCAATACCGTCGTACCTGTGACTGATTCAACATGCAGGCCCTTCACGGAGAATGAGCTCTGCATTCCTCAATAGTATGAAGGTTTTGTCGTCATTCCATGATGAAGACCGACATCGGGCACATGAGCCTTTCTCTGCGGACTATACAACGAGTACCTACGTCCGCTGCTGATGCACCTTGCACTCATGACAACAGCCCCATCTTCCAAAAGCCAGGTGAACCTACACGGGATCCACCTTCATCAGTTCTTCCACCGGGCGCCAATCAAGCCTCCTGGTCGGCTCAGGCCATTTCCTTTCCGTACCACGTGTACTCCTGTCCCCACAACACGTCTATCACCGGCTGATCCACCTGCTTCGTCTGTCCCTCCTAGGAACATCCCTTGCCCTCTCCAGTAATCATATCATCTTTCGTGGACTACACCTGCACCGGCGGACTTGGCCCCCTTAGACCATTAATGTTTTTTCCTTATAGAAATGGCTCGTTGCCACGCATATGGGAGACGCGATCCCCGTTCCCATCCTCTGGAACTTGTCGCGCCGCAATTCTCCACGGTCTCCAGCTTACACCTGATGATCTAGTACATCTTGGTAGGGACGTATCTTCCCTTTTTACCACGAAATATATAAAAAAAAATGTCCATCGAACTCTAGGAACTCCGTGCCACTTCTACCAAGCTCCAGACACTTCTTGCCAACGCTCCGGTCACTCCCAATCTCCGCGACACTAACGCCACTCTGGCCAAAGACATTGGTCGCCTGCAAGCAAAGACGGTGTCTTGGAAACCAATAACATTCTTCTGAAGTCTAAATTCCGTTGGCTACCACCATTACCTCCAACACTTCCGTGGCATACTCAGCATTGCGCCCAAGTCCAGAACACGATGCTCCTCTTACGGATCATCATCTGCCAATCCTCGATCGCCGCACAGTCCATCTACCAAGCCTCGTTCGCCTCGGGCCAGCCCCGCCGTTCCCAGATGTCCCGTCCCTACTCAGTCTTCTTCCCAGACTTCGGTTTCACAGGAATCGCCCGTTCCACCTCATGTTGGGCTCCTGACCACAATTGCGTCATCCGAGCGTGTGCCTGGGTCTCCTTTGGTCCATCACCAACCTCCATCTTTTTCAGGTTCTCAATCCCCCACAACTGCTTCACGCGTAATGGCATAGTGGTCTGCAGCCTCCTTATCCATGGAATTTCGTGACCTCAGCACCTACAGTTTGTGGCAATTCGATGATGCCACCACTTTCATTCTAGTGTTTCTTGTGCTGCATGTCATTGTTTACTTTGACAAACGTTCCTCGACCATGGATTTCGCAACCAGCTCCACCTCGTCGCTTGGGCTGACCTGTGTTCTCCAAGTCATTATGTCGTACCCAGCAACCTGACGCTCCTTCTCTTCTAGACTTTACATTCTGAAGAAATACTGTCCTCATTTTTCTTGTCTTTTGTTGCCCTCGGGTTCCGAGCTCTTCCTTGAGTCATTTCACTTGCCATTCAGGAAATCCAGTAGTTGTCATTTTAAGGAACTATTATCACAGTGCCATTGCTTTTTTTTGTTTTTATTTTAAAAAACCAAAAAAAAAACAAAAAAAAACAATCCAAGCCTCTCCATCAAGCAGCAGCGACAACAGAGCACCACAACTCACTACTTTGTCCATTTGCTGGTAACTTGCTCGTTGTACTCGCGAGCTTCTTGCTAGCCCTGAACACCCTGTGCATCCGTACTTATACGGTACCTTCATCCTTTTTGGCACCACATTAACGTTCTGCGATTCCGATTCCTCTTTCCTTCTCTGTTTGTCTATATCAATTCATTTTATTACGTTATGTGCCCTACTACTACCGTCTTATGCAACGACTAGGTCTACACCTAACCCGCCCAGCAACTTCTGTACCTTCAGACAGGCTGTCTGCAGATCTCCTGCTCCGCAACTCTGATCTTCACGCTGTATGATCTTCCGTTCTGCTTTCCCGACGAGCCATGAATTAGCCCAGTCCTGCGCTAGTTCGAGGTACGCAATCTGTCATTTTTATGCATGTCTCATTCATTCCTCACGTCCGAAACGCGACCGCCATCCATTAAGTTTCTTCATGACTGACATCTCCACTCAAGTCGTGATGCCTCGGTCCCACAGGATACCGTAATGTTGCCGGTCCTCTGTTCCTTTCACATTTCGGTCACTTAACTTGTCAACACCTTCGGCGTCTCACTTGTGAGCCGTCAGACCGGTCCTCCGATCATGTCTCCACCAATCCGTCTTCTGCCTCAGTGCTCCGATGGGTTGTACACCATTCCTTCGAGCCCCGGTCTCCATCAAGCCTACCTTATTCGTTGCGTCTTCCACTTCCTTATCTTCGGGCCAACACTAATGGATGTCGTCCGGTTATCAGGGTCTTGTATCCTGGGCCGCCGACTCGTAGCATGGGTGATCGTTAACCTTGGCCCCACCGCCATGTTTGACGAGGTCTGCTATAAAGACAGACAGGTAATGTATATTTTCGTTGGTATTAAAATACCAGGGTCACCTGGTTGATTTTTGTTTTTATTGCCTAAACGAAAATATACATTACCTCTACTCGCCCGGCCTCCCCTCTTCGTCACCAAGGTTACCACTGAGAGGAGGAAAGATGAAGCACGGCCCGTCTCGGACGCTTATACAGAGGCCTTCACCCCCCACATGTGCAGAAGGAAGTTTCGAGCCCGGCAGGGAAGCCAACAAACTTCGCTACTGATTTGAGCCTCAATAGGTGGAACTACTATAAGGAAAGACAGGTTATGTGTATTTTCATTTAGGCAATAAAAACAAAAATCAACCAGGTGACCCTGATATCTTAATGTTTATAACGCCCACCCTCCAATTTCAGACAAATTAATTTTACAAGCCCGTGGATGTTCAATACACGATTTACGGTATTTTAAAATATCACAGGAATTTATGCCTTAAGTAGACAATAATGCAAAACATCAAAATACGGACAAGTTCATGTTGTCTTGTTTACTTTGGCTGAACGAAATTAAAAGTAGGAAAATACTCATTACCAAAAGTTTTGTGTACTCCACTTGGTAATTCCGTTTTTGGAGTAGCAGCGAATTTTCGGTGGCATTAATTGTGGTTGGTGTTGGCCCACAATCTTCCCTCCTCTTCACAGGCTTCTGAGTAGTGTTACTGGCTTTTAACGTAGTTGGCCTGCACACCAAAATATTATGAAGATTGTGGCGCCCAATCTGACTGCCAAACTCTCCACACGCTGGGAAAATCTAATGTCAACACAAGAGGGAGAAGATGAGAGGGAGCCACCATCGCCACAACGTACTAATGCTGACAGGTGGAAGCAACAGCGCGGAAATTTGAAAAGCACAACATGGCCAACTAGGTTAAAAGCCAGTAACACTACTCAGAAGCCTAAGTAAGCCTAACGGTTTATTTTGTGATACTCAGAAGCCTGACGAAAGTGGAAGATTGTGGGCCAACACCAACCACAATTCATGCCACCGAAAATTCGCTGCTGCAAGTGGAGTAGACAAAATTTTATAATTTATGTGAACACATATACCACCAATGAGACTCAAACTTCAACTAGTCTCTTAAATTTTCGATGAAAATTGTCCTTTCTTCATCATCAGAAGCACACGAAAAAACGGTGAAAAATGTTTGCTACATGATGAAGAAAGGACAATTTTCTTCGAAAGTTTAAGAGACTAGTTGAAGTTTGCGTCTCATTGGTGGTATATGTGTTCACATAAATTATAAAATGTCCGATTTTAGCCACTGTAGTCGCCAATTACCGGCATTCAATAAGTAGACAAAACTTTTGGTAATGCTTTTTTTCCTACTTTTATAATGCAAAACTTTAATTGGGTAAGGTATTCTTAGGATAAAAATATTTTCCACGCATGGCCGATGAAAGGAAAATGACTGTCTCTTTTCCTCAATAAGCTCGCCGCCAAAAATACCAATTTTGACTTTCCAAAACAATATTTTAATAGTTTTTCCGAGGGCTTTTGAATGGTGCTAATCTCAAACGTAGTTGAAGTTGTTCATAATTTCATAAAAGAAAAATTAGATCACCACTCTTACCTCAAGAAGCCATAAAACTGAAAATTTTGTGCCGACTGTTGCTTCTTCAATCCGAAACAAATACCACTTTAGCAGATATATGCGATACCGTTTGTTGGTATCTGAACAAAATATGTGTCTTGACAGCCTTAGTCACTTTGAATGCAGGTTGAAGCGGAACTGCATTCAGAAACACCAGACACATTTATTTTTCGTGTTTGGTGTCTCTTCATGATATTGATGCACTCAATTCAGAGCTTTATTTTTTTTGTCTTGGGACTATTCAACAATGCAAGAATTGAGAGGTGCAGCTTTTCGTATTTGCTATTCCTTGAATTAAGTTTTACGAAATTACATGTATGGTTTTTTGTAGGTATCGCCCTGTACCTGATCACGAGTTAAGTGTTGGGTCATCGCCCTCCACAAGCCGTTTAGGTAATGGCAGTTCGTTTGGAGGCTTAAGCTCTACGCGCAAAGGTAAAGGCACTGGAGCTAGCAAAATATCGCCAAAGAAGAAAGGTGACGAATTGTGGAATGGTAAGTTTTATTTAGATGGCACAACTTGTTTTTTTATAAATTCGTTGGTGTCGTAGGAGTTAATTTTTTTAACTCACTTTTTTAATCTTGGTTGGTTTGGAAATACTTGTCGATTTATCCAATATTAGTTACATATTGCGATTTCACTTTTTCAACGGGCTGTGATATACACTCAAAATAAAGAAAAAGTACAAACCTAGGCAAACATGTTCTAGTTTTTTGACTGGTTTTGGGGAGAATTCCCCTTACCTGCCATTTTATGCGGAGTTGAGTCTAATAACTTGCTGTTCAAGGTGTCTTGTCAGTTTTGTCACTTTAGGGCAACTGAGTTGTTAAAGGCTTGGCCTACGAGCCGAGGGGATGTAAGATAGCATTGTTGGCCTATTTACACATTGGACTAGAAAAAAAGTACTTATGCTGTCGAAGCATATGGTTGTAAGGGTTATGCTAGTTGCGTGGCTCATCTGAATATTACAATAATTATTAACGTATACCGTGTACACGTCTGGTTTTTTCTAGTTTTGTTTAGTGATGCATCAACTCTATCCTAGCATTTAATAAAGTTTTATTATTTGTGCTTATTATGATTACACATTTGTGATGCCCTTGTGTATTTCAGATGGCTTGGTACCTGAAATAACGTCTCCTCTGTCCCCCTACCTCACACCTGTATTGCCTGAGACTGTAACTGTTCAGGATGCAGCTCTTGAAGTGATCAATCTTCTCAGGGTTTTGCATGCTTTGAATCGTCACTGGGGCCTGCTTTATGAAGTAAGTGAAATGGTGTAGATTGCAATGTACTAGACCACAAAACGTAGGATAATGATGTACGTGGTCGTGGGCAGAGACAATGATTTTCCGCGGCCATCAATCGGATCATTCCGCGGGAACAAATTGTCGTTTTCCGCGGCCAATTAAAAAAGGTTATATTAAGGAGAAAAAAGTTAAATTTTGGTGTATGATCGGGTCACGTAACTTGTAAAAAGGTGTAATGGTTTGTTCACCATAATCTGTGTGCATCTCAACAGTATAGAATTTTCATAAAAGTTTAAATTTATCTTCACCTGCTATTATGAATACCTAATTGTTAAAAAAGCCAAAAATAAGACAAAATCCGTTAAAAACCGCTAGTATTTGGGATTTTCGCGAAAATTTAAACTTTCCGCGATTTCAAAACTCGTCCCACTCATGGTAAGGTTGGCATAACACTTAAGAAATTTCAAGCTAAAACAATTACTGTTAATTCCGCGATAATGGAAAATCATTGTCGCTGGTCATGGGGGTAGGGGGCAGCAAAGTAACTTCTTGATCAATATAACTTGCGTCTTGGTTATGACCCAGACGACCCGTGTTTGTTAGTTTGAAATATCACTGTCATTCTGATAATGATTTCTCGCAAAAAAAGTTAAATGTTACCAACTTAAACATTGTCGGTAAAAACTGGCAAGCAGTGTTTACTATGGCTTTTCAAAGACATCCGAGTAAGGAAAAAGCGCTTTACCACAATTTCGGATGCACAAAGTCCACTTGAATTTTCGTTGACTTCTAAAAATGTTGTAGAGGACCGTTCGCCTTAATCAAGGGCCTACAGCAATGGCTAAACAACGATTACATTTCTGTTGCACAAACAAGAATTAAAAAACCACGCTTCTCACAGGCTTAAACCAGAACGCGCTCTACCACTGATTTATATAGCAAAACCGAGTACTTCTCCCCACAGTTTCTCACCACATTTACCCACATGACTAGTTTGTAGGTAATATAAATATTATTTAAGTTTGTCCCGAGCAATATTGTGTTCGTTCGCTGCCCCACGAGTTTCTGCAAATCCAAGTGCAGCCATTGCATCTGTTGTGGCCATCCAGATTCGGATTTTGATTTACATTGTGCACGCTTTAGACTGGAGGAAATGGCGCTAAGAGGTGGGTGCACAATTCTGTAGATATTGATAAACGAAGGGCATATCGCATTCATAAAGGGGACCATTCTTTTTCTGAAAATGGTTAATTGCTAAGGATTCAAGGGCTCTCAAATGTCAATAATTAGGTAATTTGATTTCAACAGTACAGTTTTATCTTCCCAAGCAATGCGGTGATGGCGTTGTACGCCGTGGCGTATAATACTATTACTCAGGTCTCTTTGCAGCTGTCATAAGCAATTTATGGTATTTTCAACACAAAAAAACACCTACCTTTGGAAAAGGCCTTAAAAAGCTTTGATTTATTCGAGACACATACCAATACATGATCCTGATGTACTTTTTTTGTTTTGTATTTTGTTTAGCTGAGTAGTTTTTCTCCAGTTTTGTCAACGCAAGAGTTTATCAACACCAAATTAACAGCAAAGGCAAATCGTCAGTTACAAGATCCTCTAGTTATTATGACTGGAAACCTGCCAACATGGTTATCGCAAATAGCTAATGTTTGGTAAGTCTGTGAAATTCTCAACCAATAAGGATAAAATTGTTAAGTTTATTTTAAAAATGGCTTCTTTTAACTATTTTTTCCCCTTGGTTTTTTCATTACAGTCCATTCCTGTTCCCATTTGATACGAGGCAAATGCTTTTTTATGCAACATCATTTGATAGAGATCGTGCCATGCAGAGGTTGTTAGACACCATTCCTGAACTGAGTAGTTCCGACAGCACTGAACGGGTGACACCAAGGCTAGACAGGAGAAAAGTAAGAAACGTGACTTTCAGATAAACAAAGTGGTAATCATTTGGTTTACAAACGCGTGCGGGCTCCCTAAGCCTTTGCTCACGGGACCGGTAAATGCAATGGGAAGGCATGCCAGACGTTGCATGCTGGACTCATGAATTTACGGAGCAACTTTACCTAGTTGTCCACTTGGTGCATTAGTCGCTTCTGGAGCATTCATTCACTAAAAATGTGTCTGCTAAAGTTTTTCACCACATTTACCCACATGACTAGTTTGTAGCTAATATAAATATATTTGTCCCGAGCAATATTGTTTGTTCGCTGCCCAGCGAGTTTCTGCAAATCCAAGTGGCAGCCATTGCATCTGTTGTGGCCATCCCGATTCGGATTTTGATTTACATTGTGCACGCTTTAGACTGGAGGAAATTAGCAAATTTTTTGTTTTTGAGATACATCTGTAACAAAGATTGTGTCAACGTTTTTTATTGAGAAATAGTGATAATTTATTAAGTCAATCTGAATACGATGCGCTCGATAGGCTTTGTACACGACGCAATAAGAATGTCCTTTGTCGATCAAAGAAGCCCAGCTCGCGGCAACCCATCGTGCCTGTCTTGCGTCGCTCCGCCATTCCCTTCTGCCAAAAAAAAATATACCTTTTACAGGGTTCGTGCGGGTGCTTGAAAACCTGGAAATTCCAGACCTGCAAAAGTCCTTAAAAAACTAGAAAATCCCGTAAGACCTGGAATAGTGCTGGAAACTCCTATAACCGAAAATCATGTTTGTTTTCTGTGTCGCAACGTATATATGTACAACGTACATTTAAACATACAAATTAACAAAACAAAAAAAATAATTGTAACGCTAGTGTTATTGCATTTCACCCGTATCGTTTAACCCTTTTGAGTCGAACGCCATTTTTCATTTTCCTGCTACTATGCCGCAGCATGGCTGCCATGAACAAGTTGCATGCCTCACGAAACTAAATTGTAATAAATTTTAATAAATGACCGCCTTCCTCGCGTGGGCCTGCACACTGTCTCACAAGTTGATGTCCTCCACACTGCTGCCAACGCCTTGTGTGAAAAATGCTCTTCTGACTCAGCCCAGTTAGAGACCAAATGTGGCTTTCCTCATCAGTCGGGTCTTTCAGAAGGCCTGCTTCGCTACCTTCCACTTCATGAACTGGTTAACGAAGGCTCTGTTCAAATCTTCCCTCCTCCTTCGGGACATCTATCTTAACCCAATGGTGCCGAGCTACTGATAAATCCGTAGGAGCACGAACGCGCGCTCCAGCCGACCTACGGAAAAATCCGTAGGTCGTTTTCCGATGCTGCCCCTGAATGTTGGCAGCACGCTAGCGTCCTGATGACGTCACCGTCAGCAAGCCACATTTTTACCGATTCCAACATGGCGTCAAATTAGAAATTCCGTGCATTAGTTCGTGAGATATCGATTTTTAAAGTAAATGGTGCACGTTTTTTTTCACAAATCGCTTCTGCGCCCCTAAATGGATACCAAAATCAGGGGCAGCAGCGGTAGCGAGCCGATCTATGAGGATGGCCGTGATAAACTTCGGATTGACAACTGTCAACAACCAGTCGGCCATGTGACCACAGCTGTGTTTTGCCATCATGGTGGCAAATTCAATATTTTTATTAGGAATGGTGTTAAAATTTAATAATACTATAGTCGAAATGAATTAGAATGCTTCATATTGGTACAGTTTTGCGATAGTAAACTGTGATCATCGATCAATTCAGTTGCCAGAGTTGTTTTTTGTTTCTTTTGCGTTATAATCCCAACATTACCGTAATGTAAACAAATAACTTTTTTGGTATAATTAGAATTATAGAATTATTTGCTTATTTGCTATGAATTTGAATGTTTCATATTCGTATATTTTAGCGGTAATAAAACTGTTGATCGGCGATCAATTCAGTTGCCGGAGTGTTTTTTTTTCCGCTGTTGGTATTCCCGTAATGTCAACAAGTGTATTTTCGTGGCGATTTTCCTATATCTAATTACTGTAGTTTATTTGCTAATTACTATTGTTTATTTGCTTATTACTATAGCTAGCGGTAATGTGCGATCGGCGATTCCGGAATTTTTTTTCTTACAGCTGCGTTATTACGGCAATGTTGTCGACTATCAAATTATAATTTCGCAATTATTTGCTTAGATTAACACCCACCGACTACAAATCTAACTATTTGTTCCATTACAGTACTAATTTATAAACATATCCGACTTTTCGGATTGGGAACGGGTGGTGTTTATAACGCTACGCTGTAGTAGCAAAATGTACAACTTTCCACATCGGGTACACTAACAGGTGCCAGACGTATAACATCGAAAATACTGCACTACCAGATGTAACCATGATGAAAAGTTTGGGAGTTTGGTTTACGTCCTCTCTTAAACAAACCGTACATTGCAATTATGTAGTAAAAAATTCTTTGAATCGGCTACACATTATGAAACGTGTGTTTTCATCTGGAGATGCCAATATCCTACTCTGGGCATACAAGATCTATGTGCGCCCCCTACTGGAGTACGCTAGCCAGGTGTGGTCCCCAAACCTTTTACAGGATATCGACCACGTGGAGTCAGTTCAGCGTCGGTTTACAAAGTCTTTAAACGGGATGAAAAATTTAACCTATGAAACCCGCCTCCAGCTATTGAACTTAGATTCCTTGGAATTACGACGCTTGAAGGCGGATCTAACCCTAACTTTCAAGATTTTAAGAGGTTTCCTTAACACTGATATCCCTCTCTTCGAATTGTCCACGATGAGACATACACGTGGTCACATATTTAAATTAAACAAACCAGCAGCGCGATTAGAGATGCGTAGGTCATCATTTGCAGTGAGGGTAGTAAACCCATGGAACTCGCTCCCTTCAAAAGTGGTAACCGCAAAAAATGTTAACACTTTTCGGCACCTCTTGAATGAGGTAGACCTTAAATATTTTCTGAAAAGACCTGAATATATACGACCCACTGAGAAAAATAAAATGACAATTTAAATCCACTACATTTGCTCTTCACGCTAATGATAAAACAATTTTAATACAAAGGGAACAGTATAATTAGCCAACAACCCTGCTGCTTTTATCTCACTTCTTATGAGTGCCTAACTCCATTTTTAGTTTTACATTAGGTTTGACAAATGGCTTTGGCCAAGCTTTACGGTACATTATTTTATTGTTATATTAGAAATACTGGCAATGATACCTGGCATTACCCCTCACTTGACCCTCACGTTTGGCGATGCCATCGGGGACCATTGTGTCCCTGGTCGGTCTAACCTTGGTGGTAAGGCATTCGTGACCCCAACCTACTTCCATCAACCCTCCCGCTACAGCCGAGCCATTGTCTTCTTTTTAAATTTTTTAAAACTGTTAAACTTTATAATTTTAATTTTTAATTTTAACGTTGGATGGCAGTTAGCGACCACCAGGTCCTTGCCATTCCGGTTGCGTTTGCAACAAACTATTTTTATTATTATTATTATATAGTACGACGCTGGCAGAATTAGGCCTATTCGTTTAAGCCTAATTGCGCGGACAGTGCCAATATTCCGCGATTTTCGGTAATTTTTTAGAGATGGGCTTATTTTCATTAATGTTTACAATCTAACATGGAGAATCACGTAGTGGATGACCAAAACTACGACTTTTTTTTTAGTATCTTATTTTTATTTCTTTTCACGAATTATTTTCAAGTTAAAAATTGAATTAGACAAAATAAATACACAGAAATTGAAAACACAAATAATTCAGGCCTAAACTAAAGGGTAAACCAACATAAAATAAACCACATAAAACAGGTCCATCAACATAAATAGGCCTATATATTTGAAAAAAGGGGGATGAAAATCATTTTCATAGCTGCTATTTCAAAAATTGTAGCCTAGGGTAAGAAAATGTTACAAAAAAGTGGGTAGCTAAATTTACTTATTGTATGCTGTGGTCAAACCACAAAATCTGGTTGCCTCTTCTAAGGACCAATGGCTGGGATCCCATTGGGGGACGGTAGGACACATTTTTTATTTATTTTTTATTTATTTTTCATTTTTTTTTATATTGATTAATAAATTTCATTCCTACAAACTATATTTTAATTAGTGGCACAGTTGGAAACCTGTACTATTTCAAGTTAGAAAAAAAATTTCTCTGGGCCTACAAGACAGTGTACAGGCCAAAAAATTGGCTTATTTTTTTATTTTGCAAAATTTTCAGGTTTTTTTTTGTAGTTCATGTATTCATATTTTTGTATGCAAGTTTTACAATTTTATCACATAGACCTACATTTAGCTACAAAACAAAAATGACTGAGCCTAAAATACAAAAAAAAAAGAAAAAACCTGTACTAACTTACATGCCAAATGTTATTTTAGCAAGAAGCTTACATAAGGCTACGAAAAAAAAAATAGTTGTTTCTCAAGCCGTGCCTGGTGGTCAAATTTGCCCCTTGTCAACGCTTTTTATTTGCTAGTTCAAGCTAAATTTATTACCGTTACAAGGAAAAGCAATTCAGTTAGATGAAAATAAGTATTATTTAGCCTAAATTAACCACTTTCAGCTCCGTAAAATTAAGTGTTTTGCAAGTTTTTTCCATAAAATTAAAATGCAAGTGTTTTGAGGACTGCAAGTGCAGGACTTGAGTTACTTCCAATAAAATAAAAAATAAAATAAAAAGCCTGGTGGCCTGGTTACTTTTTGAATGAAAATACCCGAGAAAAAAACTTATTTCTTTTCACAGCCTAATTAGCCTTGTTTTCCTTTATTTATGCCAAATAGTCACTGGAACTGCACATATTGCGGGAATGTGAATTTATTTTTT
>JAHWFP010219681.1:48998-63660 GCA_023313725.1 Lithobius niger
CAACCACCCTCCTCACCACCTTACTTTGTACCAGCGACCTCCTTCTAGGAAGTGGGACACGACTGGAACTTGACAAGGAACTCCCTCTGCCACGCGCCGGCGTGGAATCCTTTTTTTTTCGTCCCACCGGTGACGGAGCCGCAAATCCACGAAACTTCGACACGTACCCGCACTCAGAATCCTTGACCGCCGACGCCAGAATGGATTTTGGTACATCCTTGTACCTACCTAGACGAGCACCGCTGTCTGTCTCGGTCCTCCGCGACAGCGATCACCTTATTCGAATCGGACTCCGAGAAACCTCTCAAGCAGACGTACTCATACTGCCGCCAATGCATTGTGTGAAAACCTAGCGAATTTTACTGCCGATGTGCAGGTGATCTTGGATAGACATGAAATGGATCACAACATCTCAGCTGAGCTCAGACGCAGTGTAGTTGGTGGCTTCAAAGGGCAACAAGAAAGAAATATTTCGAAAGGAATGGGGAAGGCAATTAAAAATCTTAGAAATGATGAGAACATCTACATCACAAGAGCTGACAAGTCGAACCTTACAGTGGTGATGGAAAAGACTGAATACATTCAGGCATTGGAAGCCGAACTACAGAATGATAAGATGTATGTGAAACAGGAGTATAACTTTGGCCGCACACTACACTCCTGCATCGAAGGTCATCTGGTTAGGCTTGTGAAGGACAAGCTGTTAACTGAATCAGAGGGAGAGAGGCTCAAACCAAAACCAGGTTCTAGACTACCGGGGGTTTTTGGCCAAGTAAAGATCCATAAGCAAGGGTTCCCCATGCGTATGATCACCTCCGCTAAGGGAGGTCCGGCCCAACAGGTGGACTGGTTCCTAGCACCCCGGCTCCAGAAATAAGTCTGGGGTGAGTGTGCATTAAGCAGCACTTCGGATTTTCTACGGAGGCTTGAAGGAATTAAGCTTGACAAACAAGACAGGCTGAGATCTTTTGACATTGCGGCATTGTTCCCGAGCCTTTCACACCACCTTATTCTAGAAAAATTCGACGAGGCCGCAGAGAGGAACAAAGTGAAGAAAGAAGAATATGAGCTTGATAGGAGACTGCTTAAACTACTTCTGGCAAACATCTATGTTGAGTTTCTAGGTGTTACGTATTGGCAGATTGCAGGTACCCCAATGGGATACTCCTCGTCCCCTAGGATCGCAGAGATTGTTTTGCAGAGCTTAGATGAACACGTGCTCCTTCACCACCCATCGCTCAAGCTGTGGGTTAGGTATATTGATGATTCATTCACAGCTGGGAGGGTCGAAGAAATGGACTCTGCTGAAAGGACCTTGAACGACTGGTCTACGGATTTGAGCTTCACCTCCGAGGATGAGCAGGAAGGAAGTCTCCCCTTCTTGGACACCATGATTCAAAGAGGAGCGGATGGAAAACTGAAGTGGAAACCGTACGAAAAACCTACACAGACCGAAAGAGGAATAGCGTTCTACTCGGGACACCCGAAATCCCAACTCCTAGCTGTAATGAAAGGCGAGATGATGAGAATTAGGAGCAGGATCATGGAGGTAAAAGAGGGTGAAAGCTGGTTCAAGAAAGCGAAAGAAAAATACTTGGCGATGGGATACCCCGCTCGGGCTATCAATGAAGCAATAAAACGAGCAAAAGCTTGGAAGGACCCCCTCAGAAAGAAAGTTAAAGGGAAAGACGCTGAAGATGACCCCATGGAGGTTGTGACCTACATGCCTGGGAAGTAGTGAGCGGGTTAAGAGGGCTCTCGGTAAAATAGGAATACAGTGTGTATTCCGCAATCCCCAGAATATTCGGAAGCTTCTCGGCAAGAAAATCCTAGATGAAAGACGAAGCGAAAATAGGACACCGGAGCCAGAACAGGACGAGAGACTAGCTATAACTGCGACGCAAGTAGAACACCATTACCAGACCAGGAGTAAGACGAAGAATACGAGAGAAGTAGAAAGGGTAGACGGAGAAAAAGAGGAGGAAAGTGAGAAGAGTGAAGAAAAGAATGTTGACGAGAGTGATGGTGAAGAAGAAAAACAGATCTACGATGAGGGAAAGCTGCCCACTACATCTGGGGCAGTCTATTGGATTCCGTGTAGTGACTGCACTCTTGGTTATGTCGGCGAAACGAAGAGGAAAGTTCGCATAAGGGTCAATGAGCACGCGAAAGCCACCTCTAAGAGAGACAAAAGAAGCGCAGTTGCCATCCACAGACTGAGAACGAGGCACGAGATTGACTGGGAAGGAACGAGAGTGATGCTTAAATCCAACTCCTACAAAGAGGCACACCTCCGTGCCTTGGAGGCAATTGCTATCCAACACTGCCAAGACAAAACAGTGGCACTAATGAATGTCCAAGACCCTGCTTTTAAGCAGATTAATAAAATTGTGACTCCCGAACTGTGTGAAAAACTGGAGACGAGGTGGAAGAAGTTTCTCCCTCTTACAACAGCGACACATGCGGAGCTTGACAGCAGCAACCTGGAAAGTTGATACATCGATGAAAGGGGGGGGGGGGGGAGAAAATTGGAATCATCACGTTCGGTGTGGAAGAAGGACAGTTGGTGCGTGTGCGTCTCATTGCCCAAGCCTGAGGAAGAATGCCAGTATAAGCATTCGAAAATTTGCTAGTTTGAAGTAACTGGAACACTTTTGGTACTGCGTTAAAAAGAAGTAAGTGATAATGAACGAAAACCGAAGTAAATCATCCGTTCCATCGGTATTTGAATTGATTCCTCCCTTCCTTTTTCCGGCCCCCTCCACTGCAGAGTCCGCCTTCCTCCACCGGAATCCCAGTAGACCCCCTCATTACAGACTAAATTGCTTCTCTCCTTGCCAAGCAGGCAATCCGAGTAGCTCCGGAACCAGATAAGCTCGGTTTCTACAGTCCGATCTTCCTATGTCCCAAGAAAACGGGCGACTTGCACCTCTTCTTCAACTTACAGCCATTAAACTAGTTTATTCGGAATCCCCACTTTCAGATGTCTACGTGGATTCCGTTCGTCACGCTCATCTCCCAGGAGACTGGACAATCTTTATAGATTTAGCGGACGCCTACCTTCATATCCCGATCGACGAGTCCGTGCGACATCCTAGTTAAGGGAACGATCTACGTGTTTACCAGCCTCTCTTTCGGTCTCAATGCGGCTCCCAGATTCTTCACACTTGTTCTAAAGGTTGTTCTTGCTCATCTACATCAACACGGCGTCCGTGCGGATGTCTTCCTCAACGACTGGATTCTTCAAGCGAAGAACCTCGACCAGCTCATCCTACACAGGAACACCACCCTTCGGCTTCTGCACCGTCTCGGTTTTGGCATAAACTTCCCCAAGAGGCAAAAGTTATTTATGCCTTCCCCAGACAGGATTCAAGCCATCCTTCACAAGGTTCGAAACTTCCTGCTAACTCCAGTCTTCACACGTCGTCAGCTCGCCTCACTCATCGAGTCGTTAGACTCCGTAGCCCTCCTCGTCACTTACAGCAGATCGAGTTTCACCTCCACAAACACCAACGGACTCCTTGCCATTGACTCCGCCCGGATACCTTCCCCACAGAATCCCTGTACTATGGCTAAACCCTCACTTCTTGGCCCATTTAGTTCCATTGCACGAACCAGCACCCGATGTCCTTCTCTTCTCCGACGCATCTCTCGTAGGATGGGGTGCCCACCTCTGCAACGTCACCTATTCCGGACGCCTATCGTCATATCAACGATCTCGGAACTTCAAGCAGTGTATCTCGGACTCCGACACTTCCAGAACCACCTCAACGGCAAGGTGATTCAAGTCTACATAGACAACACGACAACAGTAGCCTACTTACGAAACGGGGGAGGCACACACTCCCTCTCGCTGCACAAAATTACATCCGACATCTCCCTCTGCATCAACCAGTCGATTACCGTATTGCCTCTTCACATTCCCGGCAACCACAATGTAATCGCGGACTTCTCTCACGACACCGTCCGCCTGCGGGGGAATGGTCCCTCAAGACATCCATCTGCACGTCTCTCTTCTACCTCTGGGGACAACCATACCTCGATCTCTTCGCTATGGGGTTCAATGCCAAACTTCCCCACATCGTCAGCCCAATTCCCGGCAGCCAAGCTTTGGCTGTGGATGCCCCTACACTAGATTGGAGTTACCTGTTCGGATATCTCTTCCCTCCTCTGAAGTTGCTCCCTCTTGTTCTACGGAAGATCTCCTGGACTCTTCACCCTGGTAGCACCGTACAGGCCAGCAGCAGCTAAGCTCCCCCTGCTCCTCGGTCTCCTTACGGACACCCCTCGTCATCTTCCAGATGCCCCGGTCCTGTTGACACGCAGCTACGGGTTGCTACTCCACAAGAAACCGGAATCACTCTAGAGTCACGCGTGGCTACTATCGTCCAACTCCTTGAAGCGTCAGGAGTTCCTCGTGAGCAGGCCGCTCGTATCGCCTTCGAGGCCGTGCGCTCCTCTACCAACAAGATCTATGACGGCCACTGGAAACGATGGTTTCGTTGGTGTCTACAATGGACGGTCGATCCAGTCAACCCTCCTATAGCCCAACTTTTACTTTTCCTCAACGATCTCTTCAAGGAGGGATTACGAGGATCCACCATTCTCGTATACCGATCCGCCCTCAACATTGTCTTCCGGGCTGCCGATCATCCTTCTCACCTCAATGATTTTCGCATCTCGGCATTCCTGCGTACGTTCGAGTTAGAACGTCCGGTGACACGGTGTCTCTTCCCAAGCTGGGATCTTTCAATTGTCCTCAATGCCTTACTCGGACCACCTTACGAGCCACTATCAACCTGTCGTTTCAGCCACCTCACCAGGAATACCGCTGTAGCAAAGTCCAAGGTCTGTCTGCCACAACTACGAACTGCTTCTTCCACTTGGATTGCTCCGCGGTTACCCTGACTCCTCGGGCCTCGTTCAAAGCCAAGACTCAGAAACCAAGCGAACGGACCAATCCTTTTACCATCTATGCCCTAACACCGTTAACGGGCGACGAACCAGAAAGGTCCCTTTGCCCCGCACGTGCCATCCGCTGCTACCTACAGAAACGAAACCTAACAGGCGAGGGCGATCACAACTCTTCCTCCCCTTTGCGTCTGCCTCTGGAGTAACGTCTGCACACATGATTGCCACATTGATCAAGTCCGTCATCGTCGATGCCTACAAAGCCCTGGATATTGATTGTGCTGACCAAGGCATCTGAGTCACAGCACACCAACTGCGTGCAATATCCACATCGTGGGCTCGCTACAGCAACTTCCCTATCACTGACAACATGAAAGCCGCCTCCTGGCGACACTCGACTGTCTTCACGTTGCACTACCTTCGAGACATGACGGCACACGCGGACGGCCTATACCGCATCGGCCCCTTTATTGCTGCAATGCAGATTCTCTAACTTCCCCTTAAGCTTCAAGCGAAGACTTGTTTCTTTTTGGGGATTGGCACGCTACCCTAGGGGCCCTGTCCAGTGGCACCCACCGCATTTGACGAGGTCAGCTGAATGCTAAATATTAGGAATTGGATGTTTTCATGGCATATAGAAAGTCCAAAATACCAGGTACGGTCGGTTAATTTTGGTTTTTTATTGCCCTTTTGAAAACATATATTACCTAATGTCCCACCCTCCTCCTCCTCCTGTCGCCACTGGGGCATTTACAGGAACCAAAGATGAAGCAGGACCTTCGTCTGCGTTTATATGCTGGAAGCTGCGCATGCACAATGGGTAGCGGCGCTGATGGACATAGAACTTCAATCTCTAGATCACACAGCACTGAAAGAAAGGGAATGCTAAATATTTAGTAATAATGTATGTTTTCATAAGGGCAACAGAAACCAAAATTAACCAGCCGTACCTGGTATTTTGGACTATTCGTTCTGTTTCATAAAATGCCAAAGGTATCTTTTTGTACTTGTGTTTGTGTTTGCAAAGGATGTTAATAATGGCTCAGCTATACATACGAAATTAGCAGCGTTAGATATATTTAATGCTCATGTTGCTTGGTTTGGTTACCAAATTAGCCTGCAAGCCTGCCAGACTTAAAAACAACTTTTATGTAGTGATAGAGATTTAACATTTTCCTACTTTTCTGAACCTGTGTTCATAGTATGTATTATGGTACAACATAATTTAAAAAAGCCATTTTAACTAAGCAACTTAACATTGGTTAAAAGGGACGCCATTCTGAAGGGTTAGATCTTATAGATGATGAGTAACAAAGGCATTCATGGTCAATCATCTCATTTGTATTCTTTAAAAAAAAGTGATTCCATTAATAAAGAAAGACAAAAGCGAAATCAGATTAGGAAGCAACACGATTCAAAGAGTTATTGAAATAGGTTTGCATCTGTGTTATTTCCGAAGGATGTTCGTACTAGGCTTTAAAACTTCCTTTATTTCCAGCTGCTTAACAGATCGGGTCACACGTGGTACTCACTTAGGGCTAGATGAGTCTTGGTACTGTTGAAACTTTCAGCATTTTCGGAACACCTGAACATGTAATTCTTAATACCTCGGCATTGTCATGCTAATTTGTGACCTGCAAAACCTGTAGTGTAGTGCAAAACCTACAGCATTGGATTTGTGTCGAGTTAAGTTGTTATTGTGAAATAAATTTGGATTATGAGACTAAAATAAACTGCAGAATCTACTTTGGAGAAGGCTAAAGTGTAAAATCAGTTTTACACAATTTTTCGTATATCTGGATCTGGCTGAATCTGTTATGAGCTGCGGCTGCCGTCTTATGTGGCATGTGTGATTTGCATGTCACACTGTCCTTCAGTCATTATGCGATGGAAGCTGAGCGTAGCCCATTCCTAGTTTATGTAGTATATAGGGCAAAGAAGTCTAGTTTATTAAAAAAAATGGCGACAATTATTATTTCTTCATTCCTAACTTTTTTTTTTAAGGTTGGAACTGGATTGGGGCCTACTTTAGAATTTTACGCCCTAGTTTCAAGGGAATTGCAGCGATATGATCTCGAACTTTGGCGGGGAGATAATGTCATTATGCAAGATGGAAAAGGTAATGAAATAAGATGCGTGGTAAAAGTGATGAAAATTATTCATAAAAATAAAACAAACTTGTATTAATTTGTTGCAGATAGCAGCGTTGAATATGTCTATTCTCCTAGTGGTCTTTTTCCTGCTCCAGTGGGCCGCAACATCAAATCGGGCCAGGTTACCAAGCGATGCAGTAAATTCAAATTTTTAGGAAAGTTTATGGCCAAAGCATTAATGGATTCCAGAATGGTACGTAGTTGTTCATTAACTGTCACCGATGATGGGAAACACTATATGCTTAGGAAATTTCTTAGCCTTGCTTACATTTTGAATACTGGGTGGTCCATAAAAAACTGACGACCCAAAATTTCTACGTCCAACTTGTCTAGTTAGCACCCCTCAGAACCAGGATAGGACAGAAATCTTCCATTTCATTAGCTTTGATTTCTGTCCTATCTTGGTTCTGAGGGGTGCTAACTTAAAAAAAGTTGAACTTAAAAAATTTTGGGTCGTGAAGTTTTTTGTAGACCACCCTGTATAAGCGAATATCTTAAGTCATTTTTACAGTGTGTAGTATATAAATTTGTTTTCATTGCGTTAATTTTTAATTTTTAGCTCTTTATTTATGTTATTTTTTATTGTTTTTTTTTTTAGTTGGATATACCTCTTAGTCTGGCATTTTACCAGTGGATGCTTGGCCACGAGTCTAATTTATCCTCAGTGAATTTGAAGGATGTTGCACCAGCAGTGGCTTCAACAATATACAAACTAGAATCTGTAATCAAAGAGAAACGGAGGATATTGAACTCAAAACCTGGGGTAAGATTTGTCATTTTCTTAAGCCATGCAAAGTTAATTGTTTGGTGTTTAGTTACAGGAGTGTGCGAATGCCTTAAATTATTGCTGGTCACAATTTTTTTTTATCTGAATGTAGGTTACACCTGCTATAAATAATATTTTTGCCAAATTTTGACTGATTTTGACATTCCAATATACCATTTTTACTGCTAGCCTAAAATACTTAACCTGTATCTTCTACATGCTTTCCCGTTTTGGAAATGCTAATCGTCCTAAACATGAGATTTTCGTACTCCGCAGTGCTTAATTTCTAATTTAGTAAAGTACCAGAACTGTCACTTGTTTGCAGATGAAGGAACGGGGGGTAATTTACAACCCATCACAACCACAGCTAGGGGATCTGGGGGAGCGCTGTGAGCCCCCTCAGCAGGGTCCGGGGCGGAACCCCGGAAAGTTGTAACATTTTTAACTATTTCAGCACCTATTCTGGCTTCTGGAAGGTACCTTTTTGAAGACGTTTATACGATATATTATTTTGTTTCACCCTTTGCTATTTTGATTTATTTTGGTGAACAAAATAATGCCCCTCCCCTCCTGAAAAAAGGCACGTATTAAAAACTTAAAACACGTAAAAACAGTATTTTTAAAACCTATCTGCGAAGTGACCTTGGCTGTTCAAATTCACCGCAAACACACGACGATAAACTTTGTCATCTTCGTAGGCCTCGACGACAACTGTCTTCTTGGTGAGGACTACACTACATCATGGAGTCTAAAATCGTGCCCTCTCTTACGAACAGACACGCATACGTCAACTTCAACTCCAGCGATCAGTTTCCGTTACGTGAGTGGTACCGAAAGAAAGACGCCGCCTGCAAACGCACAACCTATGTGGAAGATTGCTGACTCTTCGCCATTGGATGACGGTTACTTCAAAGCAAAGGGTAGGTTTGTATGTCATGACTACCCCCAAGATACCTCGATACATTGATGAAAAGAGCAGCTATGATTTTTTGGAAGAGAAGGGAGTTGACACCTATGTATTGTAAAGAAAGAAGCCTAAAAAACCATGCTCATTGACAAGTTGAAATCACGAGGAGGAAAGACGAATGAAAAAAAGAGAAAGGGGAGAGAAACAGAGAAAGAAGAAGAATGTCTGAAGAAAGTTGGGGAGTGTACCGTGCCCCATGTGGTGAATGTGAGGCCGTTTACATTGGCGAGACTAGAAAAGGCATCAAAACAAGAATAAAGCAGCATATGGCTGATAACAAGAAACGGACTGAAATCAAAACAGCACCGCAGTTTGCACAAATTGGCTGGGAACGAACTGAGATCTTTATAGTGTCAATCTCTTAAGAGACACGTACCTGAGAGGACTGGAATCACTGGTTATTCAACACCACGTCCAAGAGAAGGCTGTGCTGATGAATATCCAGGGATCGTTGAATCCAGCAATCCAGTTCCCACTTGAAACTGAGAGACAATCTCAGAAGGAAGTGGAAAACCTACCCTACTAATATTGGAAGCCACGTCCAACCGCTGAATTCGAATACCACAATAGTCGTCGACAGGAAGAAACTTGTGTGCTTTGCCTGATGAAGATAGACGGCCATGACTGTACATCTCCAGCTGTTCATTAACTACTGAAAATTCGCCACGATATTGATATATCTTTGTCTTTTGAAATTTCGCGTAATTGTGCTTCGTTTTCTGATGGCTGATACATTTCAAAGTAAGATTCTGAATGTTTTAAAATGCTATAAAATAGCAGGTAATGCATATTTCGTTAGGCAATAGAAACAAAAATCAGCCAGGTGCCCCTAGCATTTTAAGGTCGGATGTAAATTTCTAATTGCAGTACCATTACTTTAATGGACCTTTTAAACAATTTAATTGAGATTTCAAAGTCTGGAAAAGGCATTAAGGAATTAAAACTATCCATTGCAGGCACCTACATACAGTTTCTGCTGTCACAAAGCTTTTGTTTTAATAAATATTAAATGGTCTATCGGAAAATTAACTGGCTTTAGTCTGTTAAAAAAAAAAGGTGCTGTAATGTTTTATACCTGCTAAACAACAAAGATTATATTTACCATGCATATTAAAAAAAATATTTCACCAGCACGGCATCAAAAATATACTATTGTACTATACTAAATGTACAATTAAAATTGGTTTTTATTAATATAAATTATTAAAAGGGCTCATAGAGACCATTAAAATAGCTGTGCTGGAACATTAAAAAAATGAAGAAAATTGTGTAAATTTGTGCACAGATTCTCGGAAAATTTAAATAAATGCAACAGTGCCAGAGAAACATCCTTTTAACTCGGTATTGCCTGTTTTAGTATCATTACTGTATTATTACTTTTGGTACACATTAATGGAGATTTTGTAAATTTTAGAGTGGCGCTAATGTAAAAGACCTTGTGGAGAACATAACTTTGGACAGCTGCTCGGTTGAAGATCTCCAGTTAGATTTTACTCTTCCGGGTTATCCCAATCTAGAACTTCGCAAAGGAGGGAAAGATATGCCAGTCACAATCCACAACTTGGAAGAGTACGTTAAGGTAAGTGTTAAAAACTGTGGGGTGTATTAGGCTACTAGTTACGGTAAGAATCGTGTTACAAAGTTTTTTAAAATAGTAATGATGTGCGGATAATCCCGCTTTAAAATGGCCGATTCCATTTCTAGGCATTTTCCTAATTCCACACACAAAAAAATAGCTTTGCTTGTTTATCCATAGTAATTATTTGCCACAGACCAAGGAACTCAAACTGTAATATTCAACGATTAGAAAACAAAAACTAACTCGTTTGATGCTTAAGGTTAGGTTTGACTGATCCAAAATCAAAACCGCAAAGGAACTCGTATAAACTTTCCTGTCAGGTTTCATATACTGCAGGGTTGCTGTACTGTTTAGTCCACTTGAAACCTTACTGCTGTATTCAAATTTTTTTTACCATTTTTACCTTTACCCACGGTAGATTAGCTAATAAATGGTGCATTCTACTTGGGTAAACGACCTCGCTAGAAAATGTTAAAAAAAAACTTATCGTCTTAGTGTGCTTAACACAGCTGTACAGATAATTCAGGGTTCGTGCGAGTCATTGAAAACCTGGAAATGTCCTGGAAGGTAATAATGAAATTCCATGCCTGAAAGAGTGCTTGAAAATCTAAACAAAAAACTGAAGACCACTGAAAAATGTAGGCATGAAAGTAGTCGAGGTATAGCCTTACATTATTCTTTTTTTTTTTTGGGGCATGAAAAGTTTGGAAATTTTGGCTCTTCTTTAATTGTATTTACGTGTATACGTTTGATACAGCAGGAAGGTTTCACGTGGACTTAAATAGTACAGCAACACTGCAGTATCTGAAAATACACAGGAAACTTTGTATTTCTTGTTGTTTTTACTTTGGTTCAGTTAAACCTTATCTTAAGCATCAAACGAGTTTGTTTTTGTTTTCTATTTTTGTGCTACTTTGGCGTGCCATGCATGTTTTGTATCTTTATCGATTATAGTTTGCTGGAACGATACAGTTTAGTATGGTATCGTCCTATTTTGGGGGGTGAGGGGAGCGTCATGGGGGAGCACGGAGAGGGGGTACTCAAGTAAAGCCTAAATGTGCAGTGCAGAAGTAGTAACTGATAAACTGTTTCTTCAGCTGTTACTTTTTCTTAGCACAGCATGTTTATTTTCTTTGGCAGCAGTAAAAGGGTTAAAGTAACCAACTCTTTCCGTTGAAGCCTAGTTAATCATTGAGTGTTATCTTTAACAGCAAAAGGAGGCACATTGGGGTTATAATAATTTGTTGTTCATTTACCAAACGGTACGGTTTGGTCACTCATGTGTGCGTCCAAATCAAATTTTTGTGCACACTGGCTAACAAACGCAATCAGCACATCCTGTGACTTAAAGGCCGATTTTAAAAACATCGTCTGTTTTTTGTTTTTTTTTCTTTTCTTTTTATTATTAAATAAGTAGGCATGCAACTGTGTTCAGCATTTTCTTTTAGCCCTTTTAGGGTAACTAACTCATTCCGATGAACCATAATCACTCATTTGGAGTTATCTTTAACAACAAAAGGGGCACATTGGAATTATAATTTTGTGATAGTCCTCTTTGCGTAGCCCTGTTTCCTACTTGTATATCCCCCTCCCCCGAGTATATCCCCCTCCCCCGATCTCTACCGGGTTTTTTCATTTCTGTAGTGAATCGCGATTTTTATTTTGTTGTGTTTTGAAAGTGTTTCGTAGGTTTTGATCTGTATTTATTTGTCATGCAGTGCAAGTAATTTAGCGTAAATATACGCAATGAAGCTTGAATTGAGTTGCTGTCATTGTTATTGATTGTCAGACTCGCTCGAACCGAGTTCCTTTTTTTCTTCTTCTCTGATCCCTCACCCCCTCCAGTGGTGTTTATTTATTAACGTTAAACAAAAAACTGGATGATGATTACCTTGCGGGTTTGAATCTCTTTCAGCGCATTTTTTTGTGCACACTGGCTAACAAACGGTGATTTTCGTTCGCTTTGCTCTGCCATAAATAAATAAATACGTCTTCGTGCTACAAAGTCGTTGCGCATTTAGCCCGCCAGTAATGGCAAATTTCATGACAAGCACCGCAAATTGTTGCAAATAATTTTTTTTCCTTTACGAAGGTATAAACGTGCGCAATGCAGTTATGTTGCTGCCAAGTTTGAAACAATTCAGCTTATATATTTTATTCTGATATTAACTTTCACAGACCAATATTGTTACTATATTATACTAGATGTAAGCGTAGCACGGGTGTTGTAATGATTGCGTGATGTTTCCATCGCGGGGTTGGTTTGGTGCAGTTCTTTATACAGTATGTAAGTGGTAGTAAAGTGATTGATTGCGTTCAGAGCCGTAATTAAGGGGGATGCGAAGGGTGCAAGGCATCCAGGCCCAGGAGGCAAGGGGCCCCAAAATTCAAAGCAGGTGGCCGAAAGTTTTTACATAAAACTTGTGTCCTAAGTTTTGTGGGTGTGCCTCCATTATTGAGGCACTCCCTTTAGTTGTACTTGCTGGCCACCACAGCAACTTCCTGTAACCTGATGTGTGGCCTGTATGTTTAATAAAGGCTGTAAAGGTCAGTGTTGGCAGAAGCCAATGCTCACTATTATGCCATTCAACCACCTGTTATCATTGGACCCACACTCACTGGGAGAGGGTTCATACCCCCGCATCGCTAGTTAGCTAGGAGCTTGATAACTTAGGCTAACATAGCAAAAACCACTATAAAATAGGCCACAATCATGAACCCAAAATTCTTTAGTTTTGGGGGCTCTACATTTTACTCTTGCACCCCTTCCTTTGAAAAATGCTAGCTGCAGCACTGATTGTGTTGGCGATATATTGACTTTTGACTTGAGTGTTGCTAGCACTGCTGCTGTTGTTTTGCAGTACTGTACAAATGAAGTGGCCAACACAAACGTAATGGTCATACGTTTTCTAGCAGGGAAGCATAAAATTTGCTCCCACCCAGAGAAAATATTTATTTACGTCAACATTTTCAATTACCAAGCACAACTGGAGGGGGAGTGGGAGAGTAGTAAGGAGACAGGTACAGCCGAAAAGGAAAATGAATGAATGGTCGTCGCGGGGCGCCGGGGGGGCGCATGGACAACCAGTTTCTGATGCTGGGTTGCCGGATTGGGAAAATGCGGAGGAATATGATGATGACACATACCCCAGACATCGGCATATTCTTCGTTAGCGGCATATTGGGAGCTACTAATTTGTAACGTCACACGCCAAACGGGGTATAAGTAAATAAAAAAGAACTGATTGGCTATAAAAATCTGGCCGTCGGATTGATTTACTGCCAAACGGGAAAAAGGGCAAAAAGAAATAATAAAAAGTCATCAGTCGTCTCCCTTAGTAACGTGGGGCCGAGGTGGCGGCAAAATGGAAATAAACACCTTTGTTTATATTAAGCCTTAAAGAACAAAAATACCTATGTTAAGCCATGGGAACAGCTACGTTTTGATAAATGAATAAAAGGAAAACCCGTGTGTTGATGATTAAAGCATCTTTTGGCTTCGCATCGCTTGCACTTGCACTATGCAACCAACGCGTGAGTACTGAGTAGTGATGATGTGATTACGAATTAAAAACTTTATTCAGATTACAAAGTCATACAGAACACAACCATGACATAACGCTATGCAGTTATAACCATGACCATAACGCTATGCAGTTAGGCTACCACGTTGATCACTCAAGTCACTGAAATAGGCAAGCATTTTTGTTTTCTAAAACACCGAGCAGTTTCGTACTCAAAATCCCGATTGCTTCTTTTTATACTTAAAAATTAGATGCTGTCTTTTGTTTACAACACAACTGCTAACAAATCCATACAGATTGAACTGACTTGTCGTAAATAATAACTGTAGGCGTCGAACGATAGCTGCCGTAGATGCTGAGACAACGGTTCGTGCTACATTCACGCAAGTATAGCCCACTACATCCCGGTCGTGCATATTGCTTCGTTCGCTTGCGTTGACTATCAAGAGATGGCGCTACGACTGTTGATCCGGGTGGTTACTTGCGGCCGTCGGCCGTCGTGTGGCCGTCTCGTTGCGTCCATCTGACGCGACAACTCGATTTTATTAATAAAGATTATGTTTTTTTTTTTTTGTACCTCTGCTTTGAAACTATCTTTTGTCATGTAACGCCTTTTTTGGCAAGTTGACAGTATGTATTAAACTTAAAGCTCAGCTCTGAGAGCCCACGTCTACGATGTCATTTTATCGTTTCTAGCTGCCAATTTCGAGGCCTATTCACTTTGAAATTAACAACGTAGCCGAGTTTGGTTTAAAACTGTAT